>JAUCBJ010006869.1:0-120331 GCA_032718475.1 Nemertoderma westbladi | reverse complement strand
CATCGCTCATATTAATATCCATTGGCAACCATGGACCCCTGCCCTATTAATGTTTTGTGTCCCTCATTAATGTTTGCGTCCCTCAATAATGTTTGTGTCCCTAATTAATATTTGTGTCCTGGCCGCAATACAAACCAGTATATAAATGATAAATTACGGGGTTTTGCCAGGCTATTGTTTCTGATTTAAGGGGTTTTACAGGTTGTTATTTCTGATTTAAGGGGTTTTGCCAGGTGGACTGAATTTCATATACTTGAATTTACGGTGTTTTGCAAGCCAATTATTGACTTGGGGGGTTCTGCCTCGAAGTGGGCATAAGTTAGGGGGAACTGTCTTTGGCTTATAACTCAAAAATGGCTGGTAGAAAAGCTTCGGTGTTCTGCCAGACGAAAAATCCGATATCGAATTACCCAAAAAGTCAAAAACATGAAAATCGAAAAAAATCGACTTGGGGGGTTCTGCCTTGAAGGTGACGCTATCTTAGTTATGTTATGTTATGTTTCATTATATCCATCCTGATTATCCTGATACGTACATACGTACTACGGCCTTCTGCATTGCTGCACCCTGCCCTCCTGATTAGTCATGGCGCAGCTTTAGGTTCGACCTACCAACACCACCCAACTCACTCAACGCCAATCTGTCAACACTATTGAAGATGTCGGACCACCGCGATCCGAGAAGCTTCATTCTTCGAGGTAATCCGCCCCTGTTCGACATCGAAACCGAGCGCCTCACCAGGGCATTATGGCGCGACGAATGGGAGGCCTTCCTCGTCACCTCCGGCCTGGAGAACCTCCACGAAGCCGACCCCGCCGCCCAACCCGACCCAGCTCTATCGGCAGTCCTCCTCCGCGCTACCCAGTGACAACGACGAGCCGCCCTCATGACCGCCTTTACGCGCGCCACCAACGCCGTGGTCAAGGGACTCGCCCTCACACCGGAGGAGAACTGTAATGCCACCACCGTCATCGATAGACTGGAAGTCCACATCGACGGCGGGACGAACGTCCGCGTCCACTGCCAGGAACTCTCCCGCCGCCAAAGACTCCCCGAGGAAACCCCGGAGACATTCCTCGTCCACCTCCGTGACCTCGCCACCAAGTGCCGGTTCGTCGCCCTCCCCACCGCGGAGGCCCACATCAACGAACAGTTGCTCGACCAGTTCGTGGCGGGGTTCAACGACTGCGAGGTGACGGAGCAACTCCTCCGCCTCAAGAATGGAGCGACCCTCTCCGACGCTCTCAGACGGGCTCAATCCGTTTGGACGGCGCAGAAGGACGCCGCCTCCTTCAACACCGCCACCCCCAAGGCCACCGCATCCCGCAGCATGGCGACCCACCCTGCTCCGACGCCGGGAGGCCGGCGCACCCACAACTGCCGCAACCAACTTCAACCGCCCACCCTCTGCCCCCAGTGCGGATACACACCGCACCCGGCCGGAAAGACGTGCCCGGGAATAAAGGCAATGTGCCGCCACTGCGGCACGACTGGGCACTACGACCAGATGTGCCCGAGCAACTCCGGCGAACTGCGCGCCCACGCTGCCACCGGCCCCGCCGACGACTCATGCACCACGGCGAACTGCGCCGAGGTGTGGTCCATCCTGGCGGGCGCCGAACTGGAAGACGCCCCCATCGTCTTGGCTATGGAGTCCCTGGAGCCTCCGGAGACCGTCACTGTCGGGTTCCAGGTGCGAAGAACCCGAACTTCGGGATCGCAGCGGCGCAGTTCGTCCCAGACTCCGGAGCGAACATCACCGCGCTCCCGCTCCCCACCTTCCGCTCCTTCGGCGGGACGACGGAGAACCTCCGGACCACCCAACCGCCCCCCAAAGTGCCGCGACTGGCCAATGGGTGCCGCTCCGGGTGGACAGTGATCAGGATCTTCACTGCGACCCTCCAGTGCCCCGCCCTCCACACCGCCTGCACCACGGATGTGTGGGTCATCGACGGGCTGCAGCAGCCGCTACTGTCGAGGAAGGCCTGTTTCCTACTGGCCATCATCCAGAGCCCGATCCTCCGTGGCGGCTGCTACTCCAACGGCCCACCACCGCCCCCCCGGCCGCACCCCACGGTCCTACCAGATGATCGCGCCCCCGCTATCGGTGCCCAGGGAGGAGGCAACCCCGCCGCCCCCAGAACCACCCACGCCGCCATCCACGGTGCCAACCAACACCAACACCGCGGCTTGGGCGGCCCTACAACAGCGTTTCCCCCGCCCCCTATCGGGGAAATGCCGTGCAATGTCCGGGGGGGGGGGGGGGGAGTCATACAATATTGCATACATGTAGGTTGTGCTTTATATAGTTTATTTACCGTACACTATGTGTTACTGCATTACGTATGTTGGTACCGGTACTGTTGTAGGCCTATTATTATATTATCATACAATCACATCTCAATTTTATAGGTATTTACAGAGTTATATCATATAGAAGTATTACTGTTTTAGGATTATTGACAATGTTGGCCCTTAGCCATTGAAATATATTTTGTTACTTTTATAATTACAGTATATGCAATCAATATTTTAATATAATATAATAATCAACGAAACGAACAAGTTACACATCTTCATCATCGTCCAGAATATTTCGATTAATGTTAGTGTCCCTCAATTAATGTTTGTGTCCCTCATTAATGTTGTGTCCCTTATTAATGTTTGTGTCCCTCATTAATATTTGTGTCCCTCATTAATGTTTGTGTCCTATATCAATGTTCTGTCCCACATTATTGTTTGTGTCCTACATCAATGTTTATGTCCCACATTAATGTTTATCACCCTGATTAATGTTTGTCCCACATTAATGTTTGTGGCGCTGATAAATATCTATCCCTCATTTAATGTTTGTGGCGCTGATAAATATCTATCCCTCATTTAATGTTTTTGTCCAAGTTGCTATAAGTTACTCTAGGTTGCCGGACGTTTTGGACAATTTGGTCAGCATCTAGCAACTTAATTTGAGCAACATTAACTTTTAGTCTCCGTTATATGAGGCATCTTTAACAGCAACAAAGTTCGCGTTTACATAGAGCAACTTGATCGGCAACCTGAAATGCTTACTAAGTTGCTGATAGAGTTGCTCAAAATGTTGCCACGTACTGTAGAAAAAACAGGTCATTAATTATTCGTCATGACGTACTGTAAGTGAACTTTACTTTAACGTAGCTGTAACCCTGTAGCTAGACTTTGTTCTTACTGTAGAGTACCACCCATGGCTATATTTTGTACTTAGAGTTCCGCTTTCATGAATCTAAATTTTGTTCTTATAGTTCTGCATTTGGCTACATTTTGTTCAATTTGTATTGATACATGATTCTAACTACAGTCCCGTACTTATTTTAGAAGCAATTTATACCAAAATATCAAAAACTTATGGAGCCCTTTAGAATTTTGAATTCAAAAATTTCCAACATGTGCGCAAGTGTGTTAAGCTATATTGTATGTGATTATTTGTTATTATTGCGTTTACAGTTAAAAAAAACACCTGATCATGAGCTAGTTAACATGTTAGATAGCACTTATTAGCTAATAACAAATGCGCACATGTATTACGTGCGCACTACGCACTAAATTATTAAGGACGTACGATACGCCTTGGCTATTATTTGATATATTTTGCGTGTTATTTGTAAAAATTCGTACTTAGGGTGTTTTGCCAAATTGAGGATACCTTGTTTTTTAGGCAATACCCCGCAACTATCGCATAGTTACGGGATAATACCAGAAAACGGTGGTCCCCTTTGTTTTGGCAAAACACCATAAGTCAGAATTTTTACAAAAAAACCGCAATATATTTCAAAGGTAATTCTAAATCAAATTAAAAGTTTAATTATATGAATTCTATATATATTTAGTTATCAAAAAACACAATAACAAGTAAACTGAGGCATCTCTCTAAAAAATAAACAGTTTTTATCGATTATCTCAGAACTACAAAAATCGACTTAGGGGGTTCTGCCTTGAAGGTGACGATAGCTACGCCATCTAGCGGGCCAAAGGCGTAGGGCTTATGATGATACTACACAACTAGAAACAAGGGATTCCTGCTTAGATGCGTTTAGGTGGTTCGTTGTCTTGTCTCTTGTGGTCGTAACTACGGATGAAATATATGTACTTTTCCGGAAATTTCCTTGAAAAACATATTTCAGGAAAACTCACATCCCTATAGAAGTGGAAATTACAAAGATAAAGCATGTTCCTGTTTATATCAATATAAAAACATCTGATCATAAAATGCAAGAATCGAAAATGAAAAAAATATAATTTCATAAGATATAAAAATATTTACTGTTTTTCACACTTTTTGTTTTTGTTTTTCATTTATTTTGGGAAATATAAGTAGCAAAATTCAAAATTGCTATGTTCTGTTTCAGTTCGGTTCATGCCAAACGTCCCAATCCTATCTTAGAAGGCCGAGCGTGAGGCTGCACATGATGGTATATACTGTACAGATTGGAGGCCATGGTGACTTCCATTAGCGAATATACAAGATTTCAGGTAGTATTTCCAGGTCAATGTTTTATCTGAGACACTATTGGTGTGGATAGAGCGGCAGCCTTCCAACATGGGGTTGACCAGTTCGATCCCAACTGGACGCCATTGCCTAAGCTGTGTAGATTTTGCGAGATGGATTATTCTATTATATAGTTAAATATATATAAGGATTTTTGCAGATTGATTAAGAAAATTAAATTATTTATGTCCGTAATTATTATAAATTATTTACTTTTTTATATATTATTTCTATTTAATGCGTCGTGATTATTAGGTCAAAGGAATTTTCATCCTAGTTTTAATCCACCAATCAGAAATGGCCTTGCTGATGAATCAGCCCTACTCAAATAATTAATCGTTAATCAAATAATGCTGTACCATTCAGCTGTTTAATCACCACGCAGACCAATACTGATTGTTCGCGCTTTCAGACCTTTAGCAGTTTAACCTGCCAAATTGGGATGTCTTTTAGATGATAGATCGTCTTTAGCCTATGACAAGTATTTGATACACTACATTAGCCGAAGCCAGTCTATGCGCGATCATTCACCCGCTGGATATACCCGGGAGACTGGATTCGGAAGCCTAACCGTATTGCGGGGTAGGCCTACTGTATTATTCGACTGATCGTAATATATAATCTCTGACAAATATTATTCACTTTCGGGAAATATTAACAGTTCCTTTAGGACGTGGCGCTCTAAATATGTAAACAGAGTTATGACTTAAACTAAACACAACGGGATGGCTATAGATTCACGTATATGGCGCATTCTTTAGGAGATGCTTTGTTATCAGTCACAATCATACACAATACTGCACAATGCTGCACACCAATCTGCCGACCTTCATTAATTTTAGTTACATATAAAGAGAACAACAGACAATACATGTAGGGCCTATGAAATAGCATTAGATTCACTTCAAACCACTTAATGTAAGTCGCAATCGTTATATGTAACCGGTCTCTCTAACCTTTAGTATATCAAGAAGATTGGGGTGTCTGATTATTTATCAGTATTCCAAATATAATATTCCATCAACAAATATAATGAATAACCGACAGTAAATAGCAGTAAAAATGCGGTGTTTGTAGTTGACAATATGATTAGTTCGTTAAGTGAGTGAGTTATGGTATGATTAGTTAAGATAACAGATATACGTTCTATAATTAAGCCTACTAATGTTGGGCTAAAGACTGAAACACGGAGGTTCCAAAGCCGGTGTTCTAGGCTGTGGACAAAATCACATACTGACTCAACTCCACGAGTTTCTATATACAATCTCTAACGCAGAGGCAAAAAACGCTCTGATTGGTCGACCGAACAAAGAAGGAACAGAGAACAAAGAAAAAGCTCCACGTGTACAGCATCAGCTGTTAGCCGTCGTCATGGTAGCTACACTGTTTCAAGAGGATCTGGCGTATTGCGTCATAGAATTGCTAATTATGTCCGCTAAAGTACACATACAGAAGAATGGCTTTTATGTCCTCTAAAACACCAGTACAGTAAGGACACGGCCTTTTATGCCTGTTAAACCAACTACAGAGTACTTTACGGGGAAAATAACCGGCTAATTCCGCAAAAGCCTTTACACTGATTGTAGGATTACAACTGGCGGGGAATACAGAGGCTTATAGTTTAATAATTAATTGTACTATATGTACAAATTTAATACAAAAAATTAGCCCTTCAATGACATCTAATATATATTCATATATTATTCACATATCGTATAATAATTCATAATGCATAATCACATTCATATATTGAAAAAATTAAAAACCTTTATGGTTTGAGATAATTATCGTGGCAGGTGTGCACTGTGCACCTGTACATACCAAGGGGTCCATTTTCTAGTTAGGCCTACATACCGGTACCAGATTAGAGTGATCAAGCACTTTCCTAAAGTTTTAACAATGGACAAATTATTGTCCATTATACTAAATTATTGTACAGAAGAAGCAGTAGGAAGCTGCGTGAGACTTTGGCTTAAAGGTAATGTGTAACTAATTAATATAGTCAGTCAGTGGAAGAAGGTTCACTAATGGATAGGCCTATCTATCTATCACTATTATATGAATATTGAGGACGAGTAAGTATGAATAGTTGTTGTACAGTACCCATAGAGTAATATAATTTCGGTAAAAATATGTTACATGACCTACTACTACTACTACTACTAGGATCGGCAAGCTGCATTGCAGCTGCAATTTTAAAAATGCTGTGCCGGCTTGTCGACAAAATTGCGCCGCTACAACTCCCTATTACCCATGACATTTGCTAGATCATCCGCATCTTCAAGGCCAGTGTCCTTTAGGATGCGTCTCAAGAAAGTCATGGGCTGTCCGTGTCCACCATGCTTATTCACTCCATGAGGCTGCCAAAGTACAAGATTATGCACTGGCTGGTCCTCACGGCAAAAGCAATGTCCTGCAAAACGGAGGCGAATTTGTTCTACAGTAGTGTCAAGCTTGGGGGAACCAATGAGACACCTCCAATGTTATATAGTGCCTGGTTGGAGATGTGTGCATTGTACTTGACACAAGGAACCCGACGTAGCATTCTTGTGAATGTGCCATCCAGAGATTTGGTGTCCTCAGCAGTTAGAGCCCAGCATGGGCTCCCATAGAGGAGTACTGGAACTACTGCTGCTCTAAATAATCGGACCTTAAGTTTCTGATTAATTCTCGGTGACTTCCAAATCTTGGAAAGCCTATTCAAGGCTGTCCATGCTTTTCCCTTACGTATTCGAAGGTCCTCATCTGACTTCCGGATCCATGATCCCAGGAAACAGAAGTCGTCCACATGCTCAAGCATACCATCCTTTGAGCTTATGCTCATCCGATCAGAGACTTGCTGAGGACTTTCAAAGTTAACTGTTAAAATTTTGGTCTTTCTGGAGTTAATAAAAAGACCAACACTAGAAGCAGCATGTTCTAATGAGCTGAGGAGCCGTTGGGCTCCCTCTAGTGATTCTGAGAGTATCCCTAAGTCATCAGCAAAGTCTAGATCAGTTAGGTACTTGGAAGGATTTCCTCGACTTCTGGAGCCAGTAGGTGGAGTTATCATCACCCCATCATCATTATGATGATCTAAGGACATGCGTAGAACATAGTCACCCACAATTATGAACAAGAATGGTGCAGGTGTGTCTCCCTGGAGGACGCCCAATAACTTTCAAATAGTTCAGTGTCACCGTCAACAGTAGACACAAATGTTGTCGAACCATCGTATACTGATCTGATTGCTGCAATAATTTCATCAGGAATCCCATATAATGAAAGTATGCTGAACATACGTGAGCGGGAGACTGAATCAAAGGCCTTGAAGAAGTCAACAAAGAAAACAACCAACAAAATTTTCTTTTTTGATAACTCTTCAATTATCCTTCTAAGTGCCAAAATGGGCTCCATTGTCCCACGACATTTACGGAACCCATTATGATTTCCACGGAGCAGTCTCTCAATGGGATCCCTGATGCGATTTAATAGAATTCTATTGACCTACTGTACTACTTACTTACATGACCTACTATAGCATATCTATAGTCTATATATCAATAGTAGGTCATGGATGTTATCTTCTAAATTGCTTCGTTTCGTTAAGTGTAGTAGAGTAGGCCTACTGTAATAAGTAAATATTTGAATAATAATTATTATTCAATATTATAAATAAAATTCCTTACCGCGCACCCAGCTAATAATCTTTATAAGTTATTGAAATTCAGTAGGATTCGGGTTGTTTAAACAAACAAAGGAGGAAGACCTAATAAAACTCTAACAAAAGAAAGAAGACCAATCAATACTGTAGAATAGTTGATAAGAATATGTAATTTTAAATCAGAATAATAAACTGACAAGTTTTGAGTTTGCGCGCGAATTGGAATTATTTCCTAATTAAATAATATTTTCTCAGGGCTGAATCGCCTCAGTCTAGAAGCCTAAGAGTTATTTTATTAATTTAGAATTGGAAGATGTATAAATCACTAAATTAGTGTAATATGCATGATAGTGATTACGATAATTAGTGTAATACAGACATAGCCCAGAATATTTAAATAATGTTACTGCAAGATATCACATCTTCTATGTCTGTGACAGAAGGCTCTGTTTTCAGTCCGTATTCAAATTTAATAATAAGCCTTCTCATAATTAAAAAGTTATGGAGACAATATAAGGCTTTTGGCAAATCTATACAACAGAATATGCTAAAAAAAATGACATGATTAGCATGGATTCAGTTCAAAGCCATAGCTATTTATTCAACAAACACATAATTAATACGTATTTTTAAGATAATTAATGAAATGGGTGGCATTGGGATTCACCAGCGGTTACAGTCCGTTAGAGACTTGTGAACGCAACGCCTGCTGCCAACTAACAGACAACCTTTATTATGAACAAAAAAGAAACTATAACCTGTTCTATTGATTCTTGTTTACTGCTTACAAACACGTACATTATTCCGATATATTTTTCGTCCGGAAACGAAATGTCCTCAATGTATCAGACGAACTTACATTTACCAATACTACATGGCTCACTTCGGACGCCCATTCACTTATTGTAAATGCTGAATTCTTATTGGTTAAAACGTATGTATTCTAGAAATATATATAACATCTGAAGCAATAATATGTACGTTCAAGTATAAACTTGTGACAGAGTGCATTTTTACTTCTGTAGCCTACGGTACCTTATATAGAATTTGTGTTTGTAGGGTTTTACTTCCGAATACAGTAGTGTCTGCCGGTCTTACAACCGGCATCAGATAAACCAGAGATAAGATGCCTTGCCCCCCCCCCGACTGATAAATTATATATAAATAAATACGGGCTTTAGGCTCTATATACGATGTCAGTATATGGATAGCAGGGTCACTTACAATATTCGATTTAGCAATTATTGCTCTGTCGTTTGCTTCCTTGAAATTGTTTGTCAACGGAGAAGTTTCTGCAATAATAAGAATTAACATTTACATTATTATACGAACGTACCGATTACTCTCTCATCAAAATACATCCCTCTCCAGGGAAAAATCGACGCAAATAACAGCTGGTTACTCTCAAATATAAAAATGTAATCTGTTTTACCGACTTTCGTGTATTGTTTTGGTTAGAATAACGTGCCACTGTAACATACTTCTCTCCTTTAATTGATAATTAACATTGTTAATTCGCCTTGATGGGATTTGCGTCAACTTTCCCCCACCCCCCCCCCCCCCCCCCCAATCCTCTCTCGTCTTCAATTACAATATTTTAATTATCATGTTCTCACTTTATTATAATTGATTGCTATCTAATTATGGTACCCGTACGAAGACCTTGTGAAGTGAAGTCATGTGACTGTAATTGTTTCTTTAAATACCCCCAGTAATAATTTAAAGACCGAGGTGATATAATAATAATTAATATAATACTAGGAATTTGATACATTTTGTCAACTTATTAGCGGTCTGGTGATATTTTATGCGTTGCGGCAATTGCAAAGTAAACAATCCCTTACAAACAATCGTTTTATGAAACATGTCTTGAGTAATTTTACAATATTTACGAAAGTACTTTTACTTAGATAATTTTCAGAAAACCACGTTTTGTACTAGTAACGATAAAATAGGGGCGAGGCTTACAAATACACAATATAATACGGATTATATTATATTATTATATATTTCCTGTTTACCCATTGTGAACCAGGACTAATCACCCAAGGAAGGCTTCCGCTGGAGGCCCTCATTCGCTTTGTATTTACTTTACTTTACATTACTTTCTGTTCGCAGTTTACTAATTACTTTTTAGGATATGTTTCGACGGCGCTCTAGTAAAGAAATGTTCTAACTAACTGTGTCAACAGTTACATATCTAGAGCATAAACAGCACCAACCAAATATTCTAATTAAATTTATACAATGGCTTAACGCGATTCTAAGATCCCTGACACATATAGGCCTATATTGTACAAAAAGGTGGCATGTGGCACAGGGCACACGTTCCACAAATATAACAGAATTACTAAAGAAAGATGCCCTATGCCTCCGTTATGGTTGGCTGCCTACCCTGCCTGCTCCCAGCTCGTTGAGCCTGTGGGACACGATTTTCCGTTAATCATGTCCTGTCGTGTCCCACATGCGGTTTTTCGTCAATACGGCATAACGAGATCCGGGATTACGTCGCTTCAACCCTCACCGAGGTCGGACACAATGTTTCGACTGAGACCCATTTACACCACATTACTGGGGAGCTATTCAGCAGGCATTCGAGAACCGTAGACCAGGAGGCGCGACTGGTCGTCGCAGTTTCTGGATATCTCTAAGTTCAACCCGCTAGCCCCGACCAACATGGCCCGTACTCTAGAGGGTTCTCACCTTCATCACGAGGAACGAAATCGAGAGGTCGAGTGGCCACACACACCTTTAATCATGTCATCATTTGGGGGACTTTCACCCACCTCGGTGTAGTTCTTTAAGCGTCTCGCAATCCTACTAGCTATGAACCGGGAAGTGGCTTACTCCAAGTGTGTGACGTAGATCCGCAGGCAGCAGAGTTTCTCTCTGCTTTGAGCAGCACTGATATGCCTGCGGGGTCCCGTTTGTCTCGAAGGCGGTCTATCCACGAGCTCGGCTAGACCTCAGTACGACTCGCAAATGCCGAGGCGGACTCAAGCGGATAAGGGATGCATGACTTGCGGTGACAGATGCATGACTTCCGGTGACAGATGCAAGACTTCCGGTGACAGATGCATGACTTTCGGTGACACATGCATGACTTCCGGTGACAGGTGCATGACTTCCGGTTTCAGGTGACACTTTTGGCAGAACTCATCACAACGACTAGGCCCTATATTTTAAATGTTAAGTATTGAGTAAATGTGCTACATAGATGATAATTTATATATGCAATATCTTAGTGATAATTAAAAGTGAATCAGAGAAGTAGAAAAAAAGTGAACCAGAATATTTAGCCGGGTGAAAATCATTTTCTCGAAACATAACTTATACATGATTTACTGTGGCGAAAGTCCAATTATAAGTTGAGCACATATTGCAGCAATAATATTATCCGATAATTATCACAGCTTCAAACAAAAAAAATTCCGTTCGTGCCTGTTCGTGCTTGGGTAGTTATACCGGTACGTGTAGAGGAGATTAATAATTATAAAGTTCCAATGGAACATACGAACTTAAAATTGTTAGCGTGTGCTTAAGTTGTTAAAAATACCGTACTGTAAATGAGACAAATAATTCAAAGTTCTTCTTCAAAATGTGGAATTAATTTTCACCCAATTATTTGTTGGGTTCATAGCTGTCTACACTGGTAAATACGTGCCTCGAATTTGTTATTATAAAACTGAAACATTGGTAATTATGATACAGTACCAGTGTTAGATAATTGGATGACACTTGATAATACTATATTACATTTTTACAATTTACACTCAGTTCAATAATAACTTTAGTAATTATTCGTGTAATAATTCATTATCAATCTATAAGTGATATGAGATGGGGGCACAGATCCATTCGAATTGTTATGTGGTGTCCTCCTGGGTAACACACATTTGCACCATTCTTGTTCATAATTGTGGTTGACTATGCCATACGCATGTCCTTAGATTATCATAATGATGATGGATTGATGGTAACTCTATCTACAGGCTCCAAAATTCGAGGAAATCCCCAGCCAGACACTATATAATTAGTCTCCCATGGCTTGACTCTTGAACAGAACCAGAATAGCCTCCGCTTGGCAGGACAATTATTTACGCTGTGATGACCTGCTTGTGCACAATCTAGTCCATTGGCACCCACATTGAGAAAATAAGCATGATGGACAGCCCATGACTTACTCGAGACGCATCTTAAAGGTGTGGCGGTATAACTTTGTTGATAAGCCGGAATAACATTTTTAATGCGCGCTACATTGGGCTAGCCAATTGAGTATTGTATGTTGGTGGCAAAATATTTTTATTAAGAAGCAAAACATCTAAATGTGCAGATTCAAAGCCGACCATAGATAGATATATAGATAGATGTGGAAAATGTTGCCGTTTAAATATTAAATTCGTCAACCCATCCCAAACTGACTGATTCAAAATATAATAATAGAAATTAATTTAATAATAATTACACTCATTTTTCACAAACCTGTCAAAATCCATAACCCGATGAACATCAACATAGCCATATTAATTGCAGTATATTGCGACATTATTTGAGATGTAGAGACGTACTGACTATATGTATAAATTATTAGATAATCAAGTATTAGAAGCTGAGCTGATAATAACAAATAAGTTTAAAAATATATTAATTCACAAAGCGAAATTGGTGCAGCTTTTGTTAATATTTGAAAAGCAACAATCCTATTTTTACTTATCTGTATAATATGTATATGCGGTGTACTGTACTGATGTACTGCGATGCTCTATTTACAAAATAATTCAGATCATTAGTGTTGGTTGGTTTATAACATATCACACACAGGAAATAAGAAACAGTGTTCGGCAGTAATTTATTTTTGTCTAGGGTAATGAGAGGGATCTAGGACACTTCCCCCCGGACACTTCCCCCCCGGACACTTCCCCCCCGCCCAAGTAGGACACTTCCCCCCGGACACTTCCCCCCCGGACACTTCCCCCCCCGGACACTTGCCCCCCGGACACTTCCCCCCTAGTTAAAGTGTTAAAATTAATCTGAGTGCATCAAAGCAACAAACAAAAGTTAAAGATGGTTACAGGACAAGTTGTATCTAGACAAGTTTTTCAAAATTATAAAAGAAACATTTTTATAGTCAAATTTTGTTTGTTTTTCTTTTAATTCCTTTAATTCTTTTAATTTATTTTAATTGGGAGCTGCCGCCCCAAACCCCCGCTTCTTTTCTTGGGGGTTATCGCCCCCAGACCCCGGCACTTCCCTGAGTGCCCGTGGTTTAAGACTTAAGACCACTTTGAAATAATTAATTCATGTTTGTATCATCAGATAATAAATTGACTAAGCCTAAAGTAGGAGCTGTATTGAATGTTAACCAATTTAATATATAAATTACTACAATATTATATAATTCAACAAAATCCTATTAAAAATATTGCAAGTAACCAGGAAATTTAATATATAGTGTGTATAATATCTATATAGTATGTATAGTAGTAATATGTATATCAATATGTAATGCTGAACACAGAATACAGGTCGACGCATGTCGATTTTACCCTGGAGAGGTATAATTTTGATTGCAACAATAATATTCATCCCCATCTGCTACAATTTGAAGAAGACTATTACATAATAATACCTATAATTAAAACAATTAATTATTATAATTCTATAGTTAATAAACACAGTATATCATTCCGGGGATGGAATTTATGGGTCATCTAATATAATTAATTGTTTAAAGATTAGCAAACAATACGATGTAATTGCATTGATAAAACCCATAAATAAAACTTGGATATAAAATGTAAAATCGGGATGCAAAAGATCACTTTCTGAGCTACGAAAGGAAAATTGGATACAACTTATCTGGATACAAGCGGTCCGTTTACTTTACAAAATGAAAAATACGAATGTGCGATGTTAAGAACAGTCGGGGGGGGGGGGGGGAAGTGTCCGCGGAGGGGAAGTGTCTGGGGGGGAAGTGTCCGGGGGGGAAGTGTCCTACTTGAGCGGGGGGGAACTGTCCGGGGGGGGAGTGTCCGGGGGGGAAGTGTCCGAACACCAATGAGAGTCATCAGGGAATCAGCCTTCTGTGATTTGATCAGTTCCACACTACATTGATCAGTATTTACATTTCAAAAGGGTAAACATATACAGCTCGAACATGTGTCAAAAGTGTCAAAAGAAACTCTAGTATAGAATGAAAAAGGTTAGCAGATCATGTTTATTATAAACTAAGTTACAACACAATCACCATTATAATTATTAGAATTTGAATAATCATTTTCGACAAAGGTGCAGGCAGATCGCGAGAATTTTATCATTACTTGTATTTCAGTCGACAAGGATTATAGCTATTCATATAATGAGGAATGTAATATTATGGTTTTGTTCAGAAATAGAAAAAATGAGATCTCCAATTTATTTATATAATGAAGAAGGATATAGGGAAGGTAATCAACGCAACGGCGGCCAACTCCGAAGACGCCCTTGCCTTGTAGGAGTTGCGACCAAAAGCGGTTTACTCCCACAACTGAAAGTTATGAATATGGGAAACCTCCAGGAGAAATTTCCCGTTGCCCGGATTAACACGGACTGCGTCCCTCATTGGTACAACAGGCTGGAGTCGAAAAATTGGCTACTGGAACAGAATACAGAGAAGAAAGAAGAACCAACCAGTTTAAATGTAAAAAGATACTAAAGATTGCTACAATGAACGCACGCACACTGTAAGCTCAAAGCAAACAGGGTGACATGGTCGCTCTGGCAATGGAATATAACATCGACATCATCTTGTATCCAAGAACATCGGATTTGTCATGAAGACACTGCCATGAAGTACAATGACATTGGAAATGGATGGACGTTAGTAACAAGCTCGGTAGTAAGAAATTCGGCCAATGCATCAATTGGTGGAGTAGGAATTCTGCTAAGCCCATTTCCACCAATCATTCATCAATCATTAATGTTGTAATATTAATTATGTAAGATCAGGAAATTAAAATTTTTTTCGATGGCCTTAACCTGTACGGTTCTATAGTTCTATACGTTCTTTACGGTTAACGTGTGTCTATCCGTTTCCCCAATTCATCACAGTCGTTTTGGTACCGGGCTATAAAATGTTGTACAAATACCGGGAGGGGGGGAGGGGGGGGGGTCATATTGAGCCCCCCCCCCCCCCCCCCCACTCAAATCTACTAATTTTAGCTAAAACGTCTGATTACGATTGTTCTATACGATTGTTTGCACGTAGATTTCTCAAGTCTGCATCCGACCGAAAAAGAAAATTTCAAAAAAATGTACTGGTGTTGTTATGTGGCAGCACAAAAATTACAAGTAGTGAACAATTTTCATAAATTTTGAAAGTTCAAATTTTTAGTGAATTGTTTTTCAATACAGGATATCTTAGGCGCAAAATCCATTGCAAAATGTTTAAAAATGATCTGATTACTATACATGGCTGTTTTAATCCTCTACAGGCAAAAAATGAAATAAACAAGTAACCAGCACTTTTTAGTTTGAACACAAAATTTTTAAATCACTTATAAGATGCTATAAATGCACATTTTCAGGTTTTCTGGGGCGCTGATTCTAAAGGAATACATTTTGAATTTGCGATATCATTGCTACTCGTATTTTTTGGCGTAATATGGCAAATTCTAGTGCTAGCAACAAATTTCTTACCCAGCACCAAAAAGTACAATTTTGAGATTTCCATTGCTGTTTTTATTGATTCTATCTGATTCAGAACCCTCATAAACCCGTATAACGCAAGAAACAACGTGATACTATCTATTTATAAATTTGCTTATTTTAAAAAATTTGGTTCTGGCACAACAATTTTCAGCCACCGGCGAAAAATACAGAACCCTCACAATAACGTATAACGTATATAACGTATAACGCTAGAAACAATTATTTTATATATTTGATGGATTTCAAAATTTAGTGCTAGCACCAAATTTTGCACCCACTTCCGAAAAATGCAAGTTTGAGATGTCTAGTTGAATAATTATTTATTCCATTGAACCGCCATAAACCTCTAAAACGTGAGAAATAAGTTGTCACAAGCAATTTAACCATTGAAAGGATTTTCAAAATTTCGTGCTGGCATCAAATTTTGCACACAGCGTCGAAAAATACAAGTTTGATACGCGTGGTGCTTCTCGTATGCATTCCATTGCAACCAGAACCCCCAAATAACCGCTATTGCGCAAACAACAGATTCAAACAATCAATTTACAAAATTGACATATTTCAAAATTTCGTGCTGGCACCAAAATTTGGCACCAGCCGAAAAAAGCAAGTTTGAAATTTATATCTATATATTTACTATATACGAGTTAAAAGTTACTATATTTATATGCTATTCGAGTGCAATGTACTTTTCCTAAAATAAACTCATTTTACCTACATATTTATATTTGTGTTTGAACCCTTGCCTATTTTTTTAACAGGCCTGTTTTCATACCATCATATCGCAGTATCTGAAGTTTGAACCTAAATAAATTTCAAAAATACCGTTGTTGTCTAAAGACTTACACTTTATTATCTTTGATGCTTTGAATTTTGGTGTTTTATATATAATATATGACATGTTTAGAGTCCTAACAGTATTTTTCCTCGGTAAACCTACCAAAAACGTGGGTCCGGCTCAAAAATTTTGTATTTCTAAGTTCTCATAGATGCCTAAACATTATTAAGTATGCAGGTTTATTGGGTCTATTAGTTTACCATTTTAACACAGTCAATGAAAATCAATGCTAACAGGGCAAGGCTTTGTCCAAATTGAATAATTTTTGGTATATGGGTCAATCGATAACAGAACGTGGGGACCAGTGTTTTAGGCTCGTTAGATAAGGAATGCCTAATCACCACCATGGGTGATCTTCACTCTGTTTCCCAAGTTGCCTTGGTTCCCATTTATCGACCAGTCAAGGATGAAATCCAGAGTTGGGCTAGGCTGCAACATTTAAAGCACTATGCCCAAACAGTGCTGCCCCATCTAGGGATCGAACCAGGGTTTCCTGGTTGGAAGCCCAGAAATGTCACCACTAGACCAAGCTTTAAATGCTGAAACATTTACTATATAAAGAAGCATACTCTACAGTATATAAAGCGCATAGTAACTATGTAGTGTAGTGTACTATATTAAATACAGGTACAGCACTCTAAAGATTCCACTGCCTATCTTAAATCGAAATATAACCTACACAAATTACCATCATCTTTGATGAATGAATAAGTCCTTGGATTTGTGAAGGCAATGCCGCCAGATAAATGATGGAGTATCTCATTATGTTAGGATAAAGATTAGAGATGCCTTTGAATTGGATTGTATCTAATTCAACTTGGAGCTTAACAAGCTGAAGGAAATATTTCCTCAAATTATTATTTTTCATGGCCTGCGAACAGGAAAGATTGTGGATTATAACAATAACTTTAGTTCACAGCTGCTGGTTATTCCTAGCATGAGTACTTAGATGATTTATTATTGATGAAGATAAATTACGGAGCCCCTAAAGGGACATGTGAATTATAATTTTTTTTTCGCTAATTCGTGCGAACGACTTACTACGTCGTGCGAACGACATACTAAGTCGTGCGAACGACTTACTAACTCGTGCGAACGACTTACTAAGTCGTGCGAACGACATACTAAGTCGTGCGAACGACTTAACTAACTCGTGCGAACGACATACCAAGTCGTGCGAACGACTTACTAAGTCGTGGGAATGACTTAATAAGTCGTGCAAACGACTTAACTAACTCGTGCGAATGAGCGAACGACTTACTAAGTCGTGCGAACGACTTAACTAACTCGTGCGAACGACATACTAAGTCGTGCGAACGACTTACTAAGTCGTGCAAACGACTTACTAAGTCGTGCGAACGACTTACTAAGTCGTGCGAACGACTTACTAAGTCGTGCAAACGATATACTAAGTCGTGCGAACGATATACTAAGTCGTACGAACGACTTAACTAACTCGTATACATAGTATCTAATAACTCGTATAAGTAGTGTGAACGACTCACTAAGTCGTGCGAACGACATACTAAGTCGTGCGAACGACATACTAAGTCGTGCGAACGACTTAACTAACTCGTGCGAACGACTTACTAAGTCGTGCAAACGACTTACTAAGTCATGCGAACGACTTACTAAGTCATGCGAACGACATAATAAGTCGTGCGAACGACTTACTAACTCTACTTTGATTTGCTAAATAATACTGGTAATAAAAGTACAACCTTTTTAGCGGGTTTTTCAATTCAATCTACAGCATTGGTGTTGATGGCATTATTGGTTGAAAATATTATATTGGACATAGGCCTACCTGTATACTCTGATACTGCTATACAGGATACTGGATTGGGCTACCGGTATGGCTACTGCTGTACTGGGCTATACTGCTGTAGGCCAGATACTGTTTTCTACAATTCACAATACAGCAGCAGGCTGGTAGGCCTAAACTACGAACTCAGAAACTGCAATCGGTGCCTTACTGCCTTGCCTACCTGCTACCGTCCACCATGTAGGGCAGTAGCGGTAATTGTTTGTCAGTTGAGGCCTACGTAGTATGGAGGGCTGGTGGTGGTGCTAACGGAATTTGATATGTATATTATTATGCCCCTCCAAACAGATGGCAGATTCCCAGACTGATGAGGAATTCCGTGACGCTACAGGAAGAGTCGAAGAACTGATTGCTCTAGCTGGGTGTTTCAATCTTGCAAATGAAATACTCAAATAAGGAAGAACTCGTTGCTTGCCTAACAAAGTTTATTGTTATCGATAGAACCCGTGGAGCTTTAGAACAGGGTTTGTTTTAATTAATTTATTTTTAAATTTAATTTATCTTTAACTTTAGACTTCGCGATGGCATGGACAGAATGTGCCTACTTTCTGAAATATGCAAGTACAAAGACACTTGCCGCGATATGTTTGTTTACCAAAAGCGGGAACTTGATGCTGTGATGGTTGATCATTTGTTTGATGTAGTTTGGTCTGAGGAAGTAAGTAACAGGCGTCGGCGCGAACGGAGAACTGTAAATTACTGGAAAGATTTGCTACAAGATCTAGATGGTAGGTATGGTTTAGGTTATTATTATAATTTATTATATTGTAGAGTGTACTTAAAGACGGCCAAGTACGGTACGGGTTGAGCACAGTGGCAGGATATGATAGTATTGACAGATGGGAGGCCATGAGGAGGTAAATTGCTGACATACAAGGTATCAGTTAGTATTTCCAGGTCTATCTTTTACCTGAGCCGCTAGCTGAATGGTTAGAGCGTCAGACTACCAACCCGGAGGTCACCAGTTCGATCCCACCTGGACGTCATTGCAAAAGCTGTGCCCAACAAAAAGTTATAATTAGGTTATTAATTATGTTATTAATTGTTTTGAATTTTGTTACAGAGGGTATATATATTGACAACGACGATATTACTATCGGTTTGAGTGATCTCCTTATTCTCGTAAAATGCACAGAGAGCATTCCACCTCTTGGGTTTGATTTGCAACCAAAAGTGTCGTTCCTGCACCCAGAGGATGTTGTTGATAAGTACAGTACATGGTTGGGTTACCTCGCATAAGTACCTGCAGTATGGACTTGCAGCTACCTATTTTGGACGATTATAATTCTTTCAAGGAACGAATGGCTATTAGCATAGCCACCCAGAAAACATTTTCTGATTCTTAATCAAATCTAAAAACTCCAGTTCAAAACTTCAGTACAAAATATTAAAACGTTCATATTTGATATACAGATTATCATTTATTATTATTATTCGGTATTTCACTGACGTCTTAATATCTATTATGTGTTTTAAGAATAATAATGAATCCATATCCATATTAATACATTAGTCGGTCTAGTTCGCTGGTTAAAAGGATATATAGATCATTTGCTTAGCGGGGTATTATACGATACTTTTGCATATAGTTAATGCATAGTTCATAAAGGTCAATATCGCAATGCCCAGTGGGAAGACGATAAGTAGCCTCATCGCAGCATGTTTCAATATCGCCAGAACTTACGGGACAGAGTTGATGGGTTCCACCCCAGAGTTCAGGCAGCTTGAACATAATGTTAGGGCTGCCTGCCGGCACGTTGGGATTGCGTGATGATCGAATTCGATGTTTATTCCAGAGTTTAGCTACCCTATCTATCTCATCCTGTACTATTGATGTAAAACAAAACCGCACTAAGTTTTTATGTAAATAGCTTCCATCGAATATACCATTGTCTTGAAGGGACTTGAAAAAAATCCATCCAGCACTCCATACTTTGTCTCCTCCACGGAGGGATCCCCACCACGCTTCAATCCTCTGATTAGCTGTGCTTGGGCCATCGATGTAACAGGTCTGCTGCATATTGTCAGTATGATCTCTATGGATGAACTTCTGAAAGTCTCGAATATGAACATTTTCTGTTCCAAAATCCCCATGAACAATCCGCGGAGCACCCTTGTTCTCAGATATCGCTTCCAGGAAGTAGCCCCCGATAACTTTACTGTCATTGTTGGTGTTATACACGTTCAACCAAATCATTTTCCGGGAATATCCATCAATGCACCCACTGGTTTCACTAGGGATGTTACGCATTACTTATTCGAATTAATTTTATTAAGAACGAGCGTAAGCGACTGAGTGAAATATGAAACAAGAGCCTGAAAGTGAAATACGGGTACGTACTTTATTTAAATCGAATATTGTGGCGGAGTCACAATATTGTACAATACTCTAAATAGTAGCACCCATCTCACCTCCCCCCCAAAACCTGAGAGTTCGACTACAGCTGTTCAATACAATAGTGAGATGGGAATGTTGCATAGCAACACAACTACAACACCTGACACTATAATCAGCTTATCTAACAGCACCGACCGTAGATAATACAGCTATTCACTGAATAAGTTAAAATAAAATTAAATTGTTAAAGATATTATACTGAAACAATACTGTTACTTTATTTCAAGCCGCGTAGTTTATATAGCACCCCATAATTTACTTTATTTCACTCTTACTTGAAAATAAAACATTCTAATGATATTTAACAAGGAAATTCGTGACTATCCCTAATGCATAATCCATAAGGTTTCAATTTGTCATACCCGTCTAGGTGCCAGATAAAATTCTGTCCCTTTAACAAAGTACTGGTGGCGACACAAACGTCTCGTAGCGTGCCATTGCGATACTTCAGGATCAAGCATGCGGAGAATGTGACTCACATCTTCCTTTCGCACTCACAGTCCAGCTAATATGCACTTGGTGTGCATCATGCGATACCCATGCAGGTGTCCCGATCCTTTAATTTCATTGGAAATGAAATTAATGACTTCTTGTTCGCACGCGTTACTAAGTCATTCGCACGAGTTAGTTAAGTTGTTTGCACGACTTAGTAAGTTGTTCGCACGACTTAGTAAGTCATTCGCACGACTTAGTAAGTCGTTCACACGACTTAGTATGTCGTTCGCACGAGTTAGTTAAGTCGTTCACACGACTTAGTATGTCGTTCGCACGACTTAGTAAGTCATTCGCACGACATACTAAGTCGTTCGCACGAGTTAGCAAAAAAAAATTTTTTTTTCACATGTCCCATTAGGGGCTCCGTAATAAATTTTTAATATAAAAATATATCTGTCAAAGTCGTAGAAGTTTGCGGTTAGGCAGATAGATAATTTAGAAACAGTAATTATAGAAATAATAGAATATTTACCCCGACTGGGGGTGTATCTTAATGTAAAAAAAATAATTTAGCTATGAAATTCAAAAATGTTCAAATGAAGATATTAAACGGAATCACAAGTCCTGCCTGGAAAGCAGAAAGTAAGTCTGAATGAAAATTAAATTTACCGTATAGGCCTACAGTTAACAAAGCAAATATATCATTCATTTCATTCCATATTAATCTCCGGACGAACCTGGAATATATTAATCTAAAATCGAGTAAGAAGAATAGAAAGAATAAGTAATGCAGAGGTTTGGTCACAGCTGTAGTCTATAATACCCAATACATAACCGGTTTCCTCAAAGAAATAGGCCTATTTCAATCTACACTTTCTAATGAGTTCAGAGCCAGATATAAGAATTCACTGCAAATTCGAAGTTAATCTACATCCGAAATGAATGTTGGAGTAGAGAAATCTATCGAGTTCCTTCAAAGGCACATAGAATTAAAAACTCTTCAGTCTTGAACAATTGGCACAAAGATACGATGGTACACGGGACCAACAACCGATTTCAATATAACAACAGCGTTAAAAGTGTTCTAGAGATTATAGCGGGGTTGCCTTTATGGTCTATCTACAGTCTAATCTGCGCGCGGGAGTATGCCTTGAAAATTAATCATGTTTATTGGATGAGCTGAATACTTTTTATGGATAATGGAGGGAGGAGTATTATTATAAAAAAAATTCCCCACAGACTTGGAATAATCCCTCTCAGACTGGTCTTATGACAAGGCATGCCTTCCTACCTCCATGGGGGGGGGGGGGGGGGGGGCTTGGCCTGCGTAAGACCACTTCACATGCCCCTGCCGCCTACGTGGCATCTGCATGCCAGGCCGAGCCACTCATATTTCGTATCCTTGGCCATTCCCCAGTCAACCCAAACTTACAACCTGCTCTCACCTCTCTGGCCACCATTGCCAAAGAACCCGAGTGGAGATCAATCTCTGCTCTACCAACCCCTGTAACCCAGAGAAAGCTTTCCCACTTAGTGGACTCTTCCCTCCACACCCATCTCCTCGCCACAGCACCTGACCTCAGATCCCGGGCCCTTGCCAATTCCACGGCTTTGCACCATGCTGGGGACTGGCTTCAAGCCATCCCCTCTGAGAGTCTGGGCCTACTATTTCTGGACCAGGAATTCAGGCTCTCCCTGCACTACTGGCTAGGTGTTCGCATGGTCTCGGAACCAACTGCCTGTCCTATCTGCTCCTCTGCCTCTGACCCCTTTGGAGACCATTATGTTAGCTGTGGCGGTGAAGGAGCCATGATATCACGCCATGACTCACTCCGGAATGCTATCTTCCAAGCAGCTCAATCAGCAGCTCTAGCGCCCAGGACTGAAGTCCCCGGCCTGACTCCGTGCTCCCGCAGTCGCCCTGCCGACATGTACCTTCCTAACTGGAAAAGAGGCCAGCCCATTGCACTAGATGTCACAGTTATCTCCCCCCTCCAGTCACGAACCCTCTCCCAAGCCGCCAGTACCCCTGGACATGCCCTCTCCATCGCCCGGGAACGCAAACTCACCACCCATCTCGAGGAGTGCCGCAATTCGAGTGTGGGATTCACCCCTCTGGTGTTGGAGGCCCTGGGTGGATGGGACTCGGACTCCAGTGCAGTCCTCTGGGAAATCGCGCGTCTCCAGAGCCTCCATCGAGGCATTCCCGCTCCCGATGCGGCCAGGCACCTATTCCAACGCCTGTCCGTTACATTGTGGCGTGGGAATGCCGCGATGTTGCTCCACAGAGGCCCTGTTTTCCCCCCTTCCATGGACGGAATCCAGTGACGCGAATTGCCCGGCCATTCGGGAACTCACTGGCTTCTTTCCATGTACAGTAGGCCTGTAAGTAGTTTTGTTTTTGTACGTTTTTACTCTGTATGCACGAGTTTGATGCATGCTGCATGCCGTTCACAGTTTATTGGTCAGTTCTCCAGATATATTCATTAAAAATATACAATTCTTTTTATATAAGTATTAAAAAGTGAATACTATATAAGTTGCTGAAGAAAAATCAATCATATTTTTCCGTAGACAATAATGTGCAACTCATGTCAATTGTTTTGCTCCTAGTAAATCAACTGGTTCTCATATTATCGACCCCAGAGTTGACATTGGTGGGGCTCGATCTTGCAACCAATAGATTGGCAGCAGCTCGCTCAACCAAGTTAGAATGAGTACCGAGACATTATTTCCTCTCTGTACCTGCACGGTGTCCTGTTCCAATGAATGTATACAATGACTTATCCACAAGACACCGAGTCTGCCTCCATAACAATATGATAAAACTAGAAAACCCTTGAGTACGCCACGATCCTTGTTAATGATGGTCGTTGTAACGTTATGGAAGTGAGAAAATGAAAGTACACAGGAAGGAAAGTGATACTACTGTCGTTAGTAACTGGTGTCGAGAAATCTCTGTCTGTCTACTGGCCTCAACTGGAGAGTTTAATTATCTTTATGAATCCTTGGCTACTTTAATTTAGGAACTCTTCCTTCGGCGTCGGGCTTCGGGGTCATGTAGGTAGGGTTAAGGAGGACAGGCCAATATGAACAATTCGGGGGGGGGGGGGGGGGGGGGGGATTGAGATTGCTAGATTGGTCGCAATTTCCAAATTAGTGGGGATGTTAAATAATTAACACCAAGTTCTCAAATTAGATTCCATCCTCAAACATTTTGTACTGTTGATATATGGGAAAAAAAAAGTTGCGAGTAATGTTATTTGTGTTGACGCTCAATACACGCTTTAATATATAAATATAAATTCCACTATAATTTCATACATAGGCTTCAATATCTAAAGTTGTGGTAAAATTAACACTGAGACCAGGGCCCTTCCCTATAATAGTGCAATCGTTCTACCACTGAACAGTGAGCAACCTCCAGGGAGAACATTTAAATAACTGTGAATCCACCAACTGTGATATCTTCATACTGACAAACATGCACTCTGGTAATTATATGTCACAGTGGCATGGAAATTCATCTGCGGATATTGCAAAAGAACCAATACATTAGGTGAAACCGTGTGCAGCATTTATAATACAGGCCTACACTTCTTCCATACACACATTACACATAAATATAATTTCCACTTAATCTCTTATTATTAGTACTTACTTATCTCTTATTAATTTCAATTTTATATTGATTTTTTATTTTAGACAATTACAATAACCAAGGAAAGACATAATACAATACGAGGGTTATATTTCATGACGTAATGTTTGTGTAACGCAAATACATTGCCAATACACCCGTTGTTTAATTTACTGTATAATATTGAACTATAATAAAGAAAGACAAACTTCTATATTTACAGAGACAGATTACATTTCCCATATAACTTCATTACAATACAACTGTATGTGCTGTGCAGTATATCCTAATTACTTACAGTAGGAAATTTTTTATTTAAACCGTTATTAGGAATGTGTTGCGTATAATATAATATGTTTCTAGAGTTATCAATAACGATATATATATATACTTCATTTATTCTTTACGCGAATTCTAATCTCACCAGACCCCCAATTCAAAACTTGTAATTAACAGCTAATCGTATCGAAATTGAATTAATCATGTAATGTGATATGAGTGATACTGTGTATCTCAATATTTATTATATTCCTAGATCGAATATAATGTAGTTCCAGATTTAATATTATTTTCTATTTTAACATATTTATTATAAGATATAACTTATCCTACGTAATATATAAAGTGCAAGTCAATCTCGAAACACCGTAGTACACTAAAATAACTTCCGATATCGAATACTTTCACTCACCCACAACGAAAATAGTAAACAACCTTTGCATGCAGGAGGCAATCCCACACAAAACTAACTTAGGCAGCGTGAATCAGCAAATGTGGTGAGGTGAATATTGGAACATTATATTTGGACGTTGTCTATTATATGAAAACAATTCACATTGTGGTTGGTGCTGAACTGGCGCGGTCCATATCTGTGACCAGTGGAAGTATATTTAGAAAAGCCAAAATGAACAGATATGAATGCAATAATAATGCCCTATTATGCAATAATGCCTGACTAGACAAAAACAAATTACATATATTTTATTATATAATATTATATATATTATACATACACTTCAAAAACTTATGAAGAAAGTGTACACTTTCTGTTGAATTCCTTATAACAGGTAGCAGGAAGTACCTGCTACCATACATAACCTACAGAACAGATCCAAACGGAAAGTTAATGTTATTTCTATGGGATCAAATTCTGGTCAGAATATATATAGTCCTTCACCAGTCATCATTCATCACAAAACATCAGTTTGGATAAGTTGAAACTTAGTCTCCCCGGTTGTAGCTCTCTATAGCAACAACCCTGTGTTGCAAACAACTTCATACAACATATCATTGCAAGGGTTATACTGCCTTCACAGTCGCAGTTAAGTCTGCAGCGGCAGAAAAAGTTCGTATATATCCTAGAAAGAGAGAAAAAGCAACCTGGGCTGACTACATAATTCGGAAGTGACGAAAGGATCTCACGAAGGCACAGAAAGAGTCCCACTCATACAGACTACGGCGGCCAAGAACGCAGTTAAGGAGGCATCAAGGCCCCTGAACGTGAACAGGCAGTACTCAGTCTACAGGATACATAATCAACCGGAGCTTATCAACGACCAGGTTGATACCATCAATACAATGCCACAGATGACAGCAGGTAACAGCCCAAGCATGGAAATCGATAAACTTGACGACTGTGGAAACAAGCCAACCCACCACAAAGGTTGACAGGCAATCTGTACTTCCAGATCCAATAGTGACATAATCCTTTGCCGAATTCAAGGATGCTTGTCTGTGAAAAAATTAAAATATGAAAAAAGTCAAATTCACATTCGTTTACTTTAAGAGATATAGCGATTTTACTATGGCGAATTTACTAATAATAAATGCGAAGAAGTTTGATATTTGCATTTATGCAAATTTATGGGCTCAGATTTTCCAATTGGATGTATCCGAATTCTTTATGATTATTGGGGACTTACTGGTCAGTTTATAATCCAACTTCAAGTCTCTGGAACAATGATGGCGATGGATCTCGATTAAGCGATTAGCAGACTACAGGACTATGCGAGATTACACTGCATATACGTATCATTCATAGGAGATCTTCAAAATGTATTAGCTCCAGTTCTAGTTCAGAAGAATATAATTATTTTAGGCTCATTCGATTCTCATGGTGCAAAATTACAATTTGAGCTGCCAAGGATTTGGTAGTCACATAGAATACATAGGTAACTTACGGTTAAATTATTTAGAGTTGCAGTAGAACCAGTACTCCTATATGGCAGTCTATATGCTGAAACAAGAACTGACAAAAACCTGAGAGAAGGAACTGAGTCCATGGCTCTAACTTCTAAGGATACCAACTCTCTGAATGGTAAATACACAAGAATGCTACGCCGGGTTCACTGTGTCATGTACAATGCACACATCTCCAACCAGACACTATATAACATTGGAGGTGTTCCATTAGTCCCACCAAGCTTGAGACTTGAACAAAGCGCAAAGCCGCCTCCGCTTACCAGCACATTATTTTCGCCTTGAGGACCAGCATGGGCTGAACTTTGTATCTCCGTGCCGGACTTTATATATCCAGTCCGGAGATAGTATCTCTGGGCCGGACTTAGTATCTCTGGGCCGGACTTTGTATCTCTGGGCCGGACTTAGTATCTCTGGGCCGGACTTTGTATCTCTGGGCCGGACTTAGTATCTCTGGGCCGGACTTTGTATCTCCAGACCGGATATAGTTCCCTTTAGGGATTGCTTTATGTAAACGATACTTTCAGGGTATAATAACGCCAATTTATATGTGACGAGAAAATCATGGTAATGCATTATCGTGATTCAATGTGCACTCAACCGCAACCTCCCTGGTTCTCTTTATTATAGAAACTCACACAATTTCATCTAATTGGCATTCTGGTGAGAACCATCACTATAGGGTGTTTGTCCATTTGCTGATTAATATCATTTAAACCCTTTGCTTTTGCTTCTTTATTTAATGATTTGCATCATCTTAATTAACCAAGAAGTTCATTCATCTGGACGGTGTCAAGTGTCTGCGGACCTGTTGGAGAACAATAATGGTAATGCTGGATTGCAAGCAGACGTCCAAAGAAAATCTTTTCTTAAGATTGAGAGCATGGAGGTACAAATCATGAATTTGACTTCCTCTAAGAATAATATTAATGAAGTAATTTTATATGTTTTTGATCTGCAATATTCTTAGACACGTCATGTAGAGAAGTTATTCTACAGTGTAAATTTACAGAGTCCAACACCTATGGGCATTTCCCCAGAAAATGGGACAGGACATGAAAAAAATAAATTTTATAAATGTTTCGACTTTGACAAAATTTACATTGATTTGAGGGTATAAAGTAGAAAATTTTGCGATTATATCGACCATCATCAAGACTAAGGTAAAAACAAAATACCAAAATTCAAGGCGAAATATTTTTTTACTGTTTATCCATATAGGCTATCCTCGGCATCATTGTAATCAGCCGTAAATGCACATTCCAATGAGGTAGTTCTACGTCATAAATATAGAATGCTTCTCATACATTAAGCATTAAAAGCTACCTCTATCCAATTGTAATTATTATTATTATTAGTGGTTTAATTCGGACAGCGCCGACAAATTAAAATATTTAAATAAAATCATCATAGCAGCTAAAAAGATACCCTAGGATATCGTCGCTAAAATACTAATTCACACAATGCCAAAGTAGTTCCCAATGGTACCTAGTTTTTGAGTCAGAGTAAACGCATCAAGATTAAAACAGTTCGTGATGAAGTTTGAATTAGCAAGGTCTTTTAAGTATGGTGTGGTGACCCGGGGACAATGCGTTTAGTGAGCTTCTTCCTGCAGTATTGGTACATCAGTAATGAGTTTAGTTGTGGAAGGGGAAAGCCACTGATGACCCCTTTAGTTTTCCGTTTGGGTTCAGCTAGAGCAGAGGTGATTCTGTCGATGATTACAGTGGTAATGTATCTGTGTAGTGATGAGATTGGACATTCAATAGTACGAGCTAATGTTCCAATACTATGTTTGAAGGCCTCCAGAGTTATTGGCATAGTTCCAGATAATGTCCAACACTTTCTTTTAAATTTTTTCTATTGTATGGCAAACAATATCGAATTTAAAATGACGCAATGCCCACGTAGGATGGGTTCTTTTGTGCCATTTATAGCAATCCAGGGGCGGGTGACATGAAGCTCCGTTAATTTTAAAGTTAACGGAGGTTTAACGGAAGTGTACTTAACGGAGAAGTCATAATGGGCGACATGAACGAGTATTTAGGCGTCCGTTAGTGAGTTCTCCGTTAAGGCTCCGTTAGTAATAAAAGTGATACTTTCCAAATGATGATAAAATTGCCTACACGTGAGTGTTGTTTTCGTTGCTTAGGCAACTCGATAATGTTATTGTTGGAGTGCCGTTTCAAATTGAAACCCTTCCACATCTAAAAAATAATGTACACCAAAGCAGTAAATACTACCGCTACAGTTTCATGTGTAGGCCATAACGAACACAATTAATGTTAAGATCGGGAATATAACATCATCAACTAATAGAGCATATGAAGTGCCCGAGTATTGGGTAGAAATCTAATCTACTCAATGACCAACGACTTCCACCTGGTCATTGAGGAATCGTTCGTAAAATTAGGTATCTCGAAGATTGCTGAAAGGGTCTAACTGATGACGGAAAACTAAGTTGAACTGTGTTTATAACTGTTATTGCACATCTAAGTCCTCCCACATCAGCTGTAACGCGCCGCAATGTTTAATTAGAACTACCGACGAATAGGACTTGAATAATGCGGAGATGATTGAATGTCACACAGAACGTGAATTCAAGTTCTATACTATGAAAGCTATAAATATAGTTTTTCAGAATGCATTTAGTTATGTAGGGTAGAATACAAAACATTTCTTAACGGAACCTTAAAGGTGCTATCTGGAGCATGGTGTAAAATACCTTAACGGAGAGTCCTCCGTTAGTGTAACGGAACCTTAAAGGTGCCTACTGGTGGATGGTGTAAAATACCTTAACGGAGAGTCCTCCGTTAGTGTAACGGAACCTTAAAGGTGCCTACTGGTGGATGGTGTAAAATACCTTAACGGAGAGTCCTCCGTTAGTGTAACGGAACCTTAAAGGTGCCTACTGGTGGATGGTGTAAAATACCTTAACGGAGAGTCCTCCGTTAGTGTAACGGAACCTTAAAGGTGCCTACTGGTGGATGGTGTAAAATACCGTAACGGAGAGTCATCCGTTAGTGTAACGGAGCTTCTTGTCGCCTGCCCGCTTCTTGTCTATCATAAAGGCTGTGATTTCAGTGATTGAAGTTTAGTAACGTCCAACACTATTATTCTTATTATATTATACTTGAACGAAAAATTCAAAATTCAGACCAGAAGTTTTATTGGTGGTCAATATGTTTAGACCATTGTTTAAAACAATTGAGTTTCCAAGTAAAATTCATATTTTAAAGGTTAAAACCTCCTCCGGCGCAAAATTGGATATGTCTATCTATATCCGATTTTCAGTAAATAATGAAAATATATACGTATGGCTTAGAAAGAAATTTCGTTACGGGTCATTCCATTTTCGATGCCAGTGTTGATGTCGTGTCTGTCTCTCTGTCCGTATGTCTGTCTGTTGTTATGCCTGCCAACATTATAATAAAATAATACACAACCTAGCTAAAATTCTTCACCATGGTGGTTTTCGGGGTCCCTTAATATCATTTCGAATGTCAGTCTTTGGTGAAATCTGGGGTGGGTGACACGAAGCTCCGTTAATTTTAAAATTAACGGAGGTTTAACGGAAGTGCACTTAACGGAGAACTTCTAATTGGCGACATGAACGAGTATTTAGGCATCCGTTAGTGAACTCTCCGTTAAGGCTCCATTACTACTAAAAATTATATCATTCAAATTGACATAAGACCCATAAGTGTTGTTGTCATAATTCAAAAAATTTAAAATTTTATGACTGTAATGTGAAATGCGGCTGCAAAAGCACCGACCTCTGTGTCTTCGTCTATAAGCTGTCGCACAAATCTGCCGCAACTTCTTTTGTGAACCAAAATATATCGTTCGTAAAATTTGGTATCGCTGAAAGATCGCTGACAGGGTCTAACCGATGACGGAAAATTCGTAATTGCACATCTAAATCCACACCAGCTGCAACGCGCCACATTATTAGAGTTACGGACAAATATAACTTGGATTATGAGCAGAGGTTTGAATGTTATACACCGGACATGGATTCAAGTTCTATATACTATGAAAGCTATAAAAAATTGATTTCCTGTGGAAATCTCAATTACCCACCACCAACACCACCAACAACCATGTTCATGTTCATATTCATCATGTTCACATGTCCTATGTCTGTTGTTGTTGGTGGAGAATGAATTGGACCCTGTCATTCTTATTCATTACTTCATTCATGAATCCATTCAGAATGCATTATTAGTTATGTAGAATACAAAACGGAACCAAAGGTGCCTTCTGGAGCATGGTGTAAAATACCTTAACGGAGAGTCCTCCGTTAGTGTAACGGAGCTTCGAGACGCTGGCTTCCGTTAGTTAAAGCCGCCGTTAATTTAACGGAGGTTTCGTGTCGGTTATAATTTTATTTAACGGCGCCGTTAGCACTAACGGAGCTTCTTGTCGCCCGCCCAGATCTGTCTATCTGTCAGGAATAATACATTTTTTCGGTTAAATAATATTAAGTTGATATTTTATGAAACATGAAATAGTAAAATGATTATATCTCCGAAAATAAACATGTTGAGAAATAATATCCTGCATATTTAAATTTTAATTAAATTCTGCACGGAATTCGCATTAAGAAAGGTTTTGCGAATTTTTGGCCTCTATATGGTGATCGCACGAAATTTTGAAAATACCCCAAATACTTCAATTTAATCTGACATCTTTTTCTAGCATTTTATAGGTTTATGATGAGGGTTCTGAATTCAATAGAATAAAATAAAAACTAATTAGGTGCAAAATTTTTGTGCAAGAACCAAATTTTGAAAACCATCAAATATATAATTTCCTTGTGTAATCTTGTTACTTACGTCATATGGGTTTGTGAAGGATCTGAATTCAATAGAATAAGTACGAATTGCATAGAGTTCATAAGAGTTCTCAAATTTGTATTTTTCGGAAGTATGGGTGCGAAATTTGGTGCTAGCACCAAAATTTACTATATTACGCCGAAAAATACGAGTCATAATGATCTAGAGCATTATAAATGAATTCCCTTAGAACAGCCCAGAAATACCTAAAACAAAATGAATTTATAGCATTATACGTATTTGTGTATTATACGTAAATATATTTTCCTTAGTTCTATATTGTAATTTGCCTGCACATATTTAATATTGATTATGTCATTTATTTGTCGTGCTTATCTGTGGATTTTTAATCTGGATTAAATAATAAATTAAAAATTAAAATAAATAAAAGTAAATTAAATGTTTTGTGTTCAAAATCGAATTAGTGCTGTTTACTTGTTTTTTTCATTATTGCTTACTTAGAGGACTAAAACTGCCATTCATAATATACGGATGATTTTTAAATATCTTCCAATGGATTCAGCGCTCTAGAAAACATATATAGAAAAAGATAAGGTGAAAATTGTAATATTTATATTTTTTTAAAATTGTTCGCTCCTTGAAATTTTGTTGCTATGCAAAAAAACCACCTCAGTAAATTTTTTTGAAATTTTATTTCTCCGTTGAAAATCAGAATAGTCAAATTTACATACAAATAAAAAATTAGACGATATTGTTAAAATTTGTACATCTTAGAGGGGGGTGGGGTGGTAGGGTGGTGGGGTGGTGGGGGGTGGGTGGGGTGGTGGGGTGGTGGGGTGGTGGGGTGGTGGGGTGGTGGGGTGGTGGGGTGGTGGGGTGGGGTGGTGGGGTGGTGGGGTGGTGGGGGTGGGGGGGGGGTGGTGGGATCAATATGACCCCCCGCAACATTATATTTTATACAACATTTTATTAGCCTTTCATGCGATTTAATTGCATTTTTGTATGAGTTTGTTTGAAAACATTAAAAATATACAGGATGAGTTTTATGGCTCTCCTCACAATGTGACCTACGAAGCTCGCCCCAAATTGTGAAGTACGTGGCTCTTTCCACAGTAGTGTGAACGTGGGGCAGATATAAAATAAACTAACAGACTCACCGTCCACCACCATTCAAGACTATAGTACCGGTAATGCTTCTGAAACCTACAGGAATTTGATTAATATACAGTAAACATTTATTTTGTGTTTGTAATCATGAAATATTAATAATGATACTCATAAATAAGACATATTATATTATATTATATTGTAGTCATAAAATCACGCTAAAGCTATCCGATTTAAGAAACAATCACTGAATTTACTTGAGTGATTGTTATAAAACTGCAAAGGTGCTGGAATGGTTTAGCCAATGACAGACATGATATAATGAAACTATATGTTACAGCCAATAAAAAGATGGCAATGAAAAATGTTCATAGTAAGAATTCATTCCAGAAGAATTAATGGTTATTCTGAGGAAGCTTTTTGAACCATTGCATCTCCAGCACCACTAATTAATTGCCACATACATGCAGTAAATAATACAGAATTAATTATTGAAAATTGAAATTGTCTAGGTCTTTGTTGATAATGAGAATGCCATGAGTGTTTATGTTCTCAGTTTCACATCATTATTTGTTTGAAATGTAGGCCTACGATTTTATACGATAAAGTAGCAGAATTGACAACAGACGTACATTGACCTTCAACAATCGTTGCTGTTGATCCACATTGTGCCTACACTGTACTTTCCTTCAGTCTTTCCTGTCAGTGGAGGTTTCTGGTGGGCGTATTTCCAGGAGCTGCGGAGAGTTTCTCTGGACTGGAAATGGCTGTAGACAGTTGCCTGTGCGAGATAGTGGAACGCCCGGCATTAAATCCAGAAGAACGCCAGTTATTTTCAGTGCCTACTACTACTACTACTAGGATCGGCATGCTGCATTGCAGCTGCATTTTTAAGAATGCTGTGCCGGCTTGTCAACAAAATTGCACCACCACAACTCCCTATCACCTATGACATTTGCTAGATCATCCGCATCTTTAAGGCCAATGTCCTTTAAGATGCGTCTCAAGAAAGTCATGGGCTGTCCACCATGCTTATTCACTCCATGAGGCTGCCAAAGTACAAGATTATGCACTGGCTGGTCCTCACGGCGAAAGCAATGTCCTGCAAAGCGGAGGCGATTTTGTTCTAGTGTCAAGCTTGGGGGAACCAATGAGACACCTCCAATGTTATATAGTGTCTGGTTGGAGATGTGTGCATTGTACTTGACACAATGTACCCGGCGTAGCATTCTTGTGAATGTGCCATCCAGAGATGAGCCCAGCATGGACTCCCGTAGAGGAGTACTGGAACTACTGCTGCTCTAAATAATCGGACCTTAAGTTTCCGATTAATTCTCGGTGACTTCCAAATCCTGGAAAGTCTATTCAAGGCTGCCCATGCCTTTCCCTTAGGTATTCGAAGGTCCTCTCCTGACTTCCGGATCCATGATCCCAGGTAACAGAAGTCGTCCACATGCTCAAGCATACCATCCTTTGAGCTTATGCTCATCCGATCATAGACTTGCTGAGGACTTTCAAAGTTAACTGTCAGAATTTTGGTCTTTCTGGAGTTAATAAAAAGACCAACACTAGAAGCAGCATGTTCTAATGAGCTGAGGAGCCGTTGGGCTCCCTCTAATGATTCTGAGAGTACTCCTAAGTCATTAGCAAAGTCTAGATCAGTTAGGTACTTGGCAGGATTTCCTCGACTTCTGGAGCCAGTAGGTGGAGTTATCATCACCCCATCATCATTATAATGATCTAAGGACATGCGTAGAACATAGTCAACCACAATAATGAACAAGAATAGTGCAAGTGTGTCTCCTTGGAGGACGCCCCAAACACTTAAATGGTTCTGTGTCACCGTCAACAGTAGACACAAATGTTGTCGAACCTTCGTATACTGATCTGATTGCTGCAATAATTTCATCAGGAATCCCATATAATGAAAGTATGCTAAACATACGTGAGCGAGAGACTGAATCAAAGGCCTTGAAGAAGTCAACAAAGATAACAGCCAGATGTCTGTCTTTCTTTTTAGATAACTCTTCAATTATCCTTCTAAGTGCCAAAATGGGCTCCATGGTCCCACGACCTTTACGGAACCCATTCTGATTTCCACGGAGCAGTCTCTCAATGGGATCCCTGATGCGATTTAATAGAATCCTATTGTATAGCTTTGCAGCAATCGAGATCAATGAGATTCCCCGAAAAGAACCATAGAGTGTTAGGTTGCCCTTCTTGGGAACTGGCACCAACTTATTTGTTTTCATTTCTTGTGGGACTCTTGTTGTTCGGTACATGTCTACTATGATGGGATAGATGAGCTTTAAACACTCAGGTATTTTAAAGACCTCAGGGGGAACACCATCTACTCCACTGGCACGATTGGTCTTAATGCTCTTTGCAGCAGCCTTCACTTCTGCAAAGGAGATATCGCCAATGGGAATATCTGGGAGTACAGACTCAGACACTTTTACTTCTATATAGTTATCAGGCAATACCCTGTCATTATTGAGGAGCTTTTCAAAGTGGGCTTTCCAACCATTGAGGCGATCGGCTGGTGATTCAGCCTTAACCTTGGTGGTTGGTTGGCTTTTCCGCCCAGTAAGCAGATTGATCGATTTCCATGCCTGGGATGATTGCCTGCTGTCGTCAGCATCATTGATGGCATCAACCTGTTGGCTTATTAGCTCCTGTAGATTAGCAGAGTACTGCCTGTTCAGGGACCTAGATGCAGCCTTAACTGCATTCTTGGCCGCTGTAGTCTGTTTGAGTCGGGACTCTTTCTGCGCCTTATGAAGGTCATTTCGGCACTTCTGAATTTTGTTGTCAGTCCAGGGGGCCCTTTTCCTGTTTCGAGGGTATACAGGAACTGTTTCTGCAGCTGCTAACTTAACTGCTTCTGTAAAGGCAGTATAGCCCTCACAGTGATCTTTTTTTTGATTTTCAGTGCCGGTTCGGATTAAAGGGCTGCGTATTCTAGTCGCAGTGGATTTACAATCCCAGTATGAAAGTTCCAGGAGGATTTGCGAACCGTTTAAATACCTGAAAGGTGAGCCGTTGGCGGTGGTGAGAAAGTAACAGACACACATGGCGAAGTTAGTTGCAGCTTCGTCATTTGCTGTAGCGAAAGCTAAAATTGAGGAGGTTTATAACCAATTATTGTGTTCCAACCAACATAAATTGGTCAAGCGACCACAGATAAATAAATGTGCATCTGGTTGGCTAAATAGCAAACCAATCACACTGCACGACACTCACTTATCCAAGCTGGGGAGTTTCAGGATGTGGTTTGCCTTCACTATCGTTCGTCCTGAGAAACCTACCACCTCGTTGTTTTTCTACCATCTCACAATTTCGCCAAACCACATCCTGTCATGTCCCACTGGAGGTTTCCCCTCCATCAGAAACAATGAGATTCTAGATTTCGTCATGGAAACCCTGACTGGGGTGTCCCACAACATGGCAGTAGAGCCGATGCTCCAGCCACTAACAACGGGGGAGACCTTCTCCCTCTGCTCCATGTCGACGGACCAGCCGGTACAACTCAATGTGTTGGTGAGAAGATTCTGGGGCAATCGCATCCAGAAAATGTTTATCATTGGGTCGGTGTATAACTCACTGGCAGATACCAATGTGGTGATTGAAATCGGTATGCCGCCCATCTCCCACGAGGCGAGGAAATGACGAAATTATGAGGAGAGACTACGTAAGGTGGAGCACCCCACTCATCTTCTCTAATTTCTGTGGAACAGCACCTTCTGCACAACTGTTCAGTAAGCGACTGGCAGTGAAGCTGGCCGATGAACGGCAGGTCCCCTATCATGTGTATCATGGGTGCGGAGTAAGTTAAGCTTCTCTCTCCCCCTTCTTCCTTGATGTGGCTGCCCGGCGGATAGGCCACCAGTGCGGAAGTGTGTTGCCAACACCTCCATGGTGTTGGTAAATGCAACAGCACTTTAATTAAGAATAACTAATATTATTGTTTTAAATCGCCCCGCAAAATGTTACCATTGTTTAGTTGGTAAATTACGTTATGTCTTCAGTTATTGTTTTGTAAAAAAAAAAGGTTAGACATAGAGGTTGAGACCACATATGTGTGTGATGATAGCGAGACTTGTACTGTTTTTCCACGTCATTCTCACTTAATACGTAATGAAGTTGTGAAAGTTAAAATTGTTTCAAGGAAACCCCAAACTTGAATTTTAACCAAATAGAAGTTGACAGTTGACCATGTGTTTTTTAAGAAAACCACACAATGACCAGCATGCCCTTTTTTTGGAAAAGATGAAGTAATGGATTGCTTTTAATTATAAAGCTATCCACTATTCCTAAAGCGTTTTTCAATATAATGCAGGCTAATGTCAATCTGTATCAATTAGATCTGTCAGCAAATTAGTTATTGAATATAGCTGGTAAATAAAAAGGCCCAACAACATATGTGAGCTACTGATACATTTACAAAGCAAGATGTAGTAAGGGAGTTGATCGAATAATATGTATGTATATAGATATTTCTGAATATTATACAAAATATATTAAATATAAGAAATTTAATTCATTCAATTGAAAAACTTACAGATTATAAATGCCTGATCAGGCAGTTTAACAATATGCCCAAGTTTACAACATTTAACATCCAAAGGTATAAAATTAAAATCCCACAGCAGCAGGTACAAACCCAGAACTCTCTGTCTAGCTGTAAAACAAAGACCATCAGGTACAAACCCAGAAATCTCTGTCTAGCTGTAAGACAAAGACCATCAGGTACAAACAGAGAACTCTCTGTCTAGCTGTAAGACAAAGACCATCAGGTACAAAACGAGAACTCTCTGTCTAGCTGTAAAACAAAGACTATTTGGTACAAACCCAGAACTCTCTGTCTAGCTGTAAAACAAAGACCATCAGGTACAAACCCAGAAATCTCTGTCTAGCTGTAAGACAAAGACCATCAGGTACAAACAGAGAACTCTCTGTCTAGCTGTAAGACAAAGACCATCAGGTACAAAACGAGAACTCTCTGTCTAGCTGTAAAACAAAGACTATTTGGTACAAACCGAGAACTCTCTGTCTAGCTGTACAACAAAGACCATCAGGTATAAACCAATAACTCTCTGTCTAGCTGTAAAACAAAGACCATTAGGTACAAACCTGAGAACTCTCTGTCTAGCTGTAAAACAAAGACCATCACGTACAAACCGAGAACTCTCTGTCTAGCTGAAAAACAAAGACCATCACGTACAAACCGAGAACTCTCTGTCTAGCTGTAAAACAAAGACCATCAGGTACAAACCGAGAACTCTTTCTAGCTGTAAAACAAAGACCATCAGGTACAAACCGAGAACTCTCTGTCTAGCTGAAAAACAAAGACCATCACGTACAAACCGAGAACTCTCTGTCTAGCTGTAAAACAAAGACCATCAGGTACAAACCGAGAACTCTCTGTCTAGCTGTAAAACAAAGACCATCAGGTACAAACCGAGAACTCTCTGTCTAGCTGTAAAACAAAGACCATCAGGTACAAACCGAGAACTCTCTGTCTAGCTGTAAAACAAAGACCATCAGGTACAAACCGAGAACTCTCTGTCTAGCTGTAAAACAAAGACCATCAGGTACAAACCGAGAACTCTCTGTCTAGCTGTAAAACAAAGACCATCAGGTACAAACCGAGAACTCTCTATCTAGCTGTACCACAAAGACCATCAGGTACAAACCGAGAACTCTCTGTCTAGCTGTAAGACAAAGACCATCAGGTACAACCGAGAACTCTCTGTCTAGCTGTAAAACAAAGACCATCAGGTACAAACCGAGAACTCCCTATCTAGCTGTAAAACAAAGACCATCAGGTACAAACCGATAATTCCCTATCTAGTTGTAAAAAAAAGACCATCACGTACAAACCGGGAACTCTCAGTCTAGCTGTAAAACAAAGACCATCAGGTGCAAACCGAGAACTCTCTGTCTAGCTGTAAAACAAAGACCATTACGTACAAACCGAGAACTCTCTGTCTAGCTGTAAAACAAAGACCATCAGGTACAAACCGAGAACTCTTTCTAGCTGTAAAACAAAGACCATCAGGTACAAACCGAAAATTCCCTATCTAGTTGTAAAAAAAAGACCATCACGTACAAACCGGGAACTCTCTGTCTAGCTGTAAAACAAAGACCATCAGGTACAAACCGAGAACTCTCTGTCTAGCTGTAAAACAAAGACCATCAGGTACAAACCGAGAACTCTCTGTCTAGCTGTAAAACAAAGACCATCAGGTAGAAACCGAGAACTCTCTGTCTAGCTGTAAAACAAAGACCATCAGGTACAAACCGAGAACTCTCTGTCTAGCTGTAAAACAAAGACCATCAGGTACAAACCGAGAACTCTCTGTCTAGCTGTAAAACAAAGACCATCAGGTACAAACCGAGAACTCTCTATCTAGCTGTACCACAAAGACCATTAGGTACAAACCGAGAACTCTCTGTCTAGCTGTAAGACAAAGACCATCAGGTTCAAACCGAGAACTCTCTATCTAGCTGTAAGACAAAGACCATCAGGTACAACCGAGAACTCTCTGTCTAGCTGTAAAACAAAGACCATCAGGTACAAACCGAGAACTCCCTATCTAGCTGTAAAACAAAGACCATCAGGTACAAACCGAAAATTCCCTATCTAGTTGTAAAAAAAAGACCATCACGTACAAACCGGGAACTCTCAGTCTAGCTGTAAAACAAAGACCATCAGGTACAAACCGAGAACTCTCTGTCTAGCTGTAAAACAAAGACCATCAGGTACAAAACGAGAACTCTCTGTCTAGCTGTAAAACAAAGACTATTAGGTACAAACCGAGAACTCTCTGTCTAGCTGTACAACAAAGACCATCAGGTATAAACCAATAACTCTCTGTCTAGCTGTAAAACAAAGACCATTAGGTACAAACCTGAGAACTCTCTGTCTAGCTGTAAAACAAAGACCATCACGTACAAACCGAGAACTCTCTGTCTAGCTGAAAAACAAAGACCATCACGTACAAACCGAGAACTCTCTGTCTAGCTGTAAAACAAAGACCATCAGGTATAAACCGAGAACTCTCTGTCTAGCTGTAAAACAAAGACCATCCGGTATAAACCGAGAACTCTCTGTCTAGCTGTAAAACAAAGACCATCAGGTACAAACCGAGAACTCTCTGTCTAGCTGTAAAACAAAGACCATCAGGTGCAAACCGAGAACTCTCTGTCTAGCTGTAAAACAAAGACCATCAGGTACAAACCGAGAACTCTCTGTCTAGCTGTAAAACAAAGACCATCAGGTACAAACCGAGAACTCTTTCTAGCTGTAAAACAAAGACCATCAGGTACAAACCGAAAATTCCCTATCTAGTTGTAAAAAAAAGACCATCACGTACAAACCGGGAACTCTCTGTCTAGCTGTAAAACAAAGACCATCAGGTACAAACCGAGAACTCTCTGTCTAGCTGTAAAACAAAGACCATCAGGTACAAACCGAGAACTCTCTGTCTAGCTGTAAAACAAAGACCATCAGGTAGAAACCGAGAACTCTCTGTCTAGCTGTAAAACAAAGACCATCAGGTACAAACCGAGAACTCTCTGTCTAGCTGTAAAACAAAGACCATCAGGTATAAACCGAGAACTCTCTGTCTAGCTGTAAAACAAAGACCCTCAGGTACAAACCGAGAACTCCCTATCTAGTTGTAAAACAAAGACCATTAGGTACAAACCGAGAACTCTCTGTCTAGCTGTAAAACAAAGACCATCAAGTACAAACCGAGAACTCTCTGTGTAGCTGTAAAACAAAGACCATCAGGTACAAACCGAGAACTCCCTATCTAGTTGTAAAACAAAGACCATTAGTTACAAACCGAGAACTCTCTGTCTAGCTGTAAAACAAAGACCATCAGGTACAAACCGAGAACTCTCTGTGTAGCTGTAAAACAAAGACCATCAGGTACAAACCGAGAACTCTCTGTCTAGCTGTAAAACAAAGACCATTAGGTACAAACCGAGAACTCTCTGTCTAGCTGTAAAACAAAGACCATCAGGTACAAACCGAGAACTCTCTATCTAGCTGTACCACAAAGACCATCATGTACAAACCGAGAACTCTCTATCTAGCTGTAAGACAAAGACCATCAGGTACAAACCGAGAACTCTCTGTCTAGCTGTAAGACAAAGACCATTAGGTACAAACCGAGAACTCTCTGTCTAGCTGTAAAACAAAGACCATCAAGTACAAACCGAGAACTCTCTGTGTAGCTGTAAAACAAAGACCATCAGGTACAAACCGAGAACTCTTTCTAGCTGTAAAACAAAGACCATCAGGTACAAACCGAGAACTATCTGTCTAGCTGTAAAACAAAGACCATCATGTACAAACCGAGAACTCTCTATCTAGCTGTAAGACAAAGACCATCAGGTACAAACCGAGAACTCTCTGTCTAGCTGTAAGACAAAGACCATCAGGTACAAAACAAAGGTTTCCAATTTATAATTCAACACACTTATCTAAGTTACCCTGAAGTGCCCCCTACAAGTGCAAATAGAATAACATTTACATTAAATTTTGCTAAACTTTCAGTACAACATTTTTGTAGGCTTCTAAATAATTTGTAGTTGATGGATGTATCACTACTGGATTCATATAAAAATCAATAATGCATTAGTCACGAAACAGTAGGTTTGTGTAGAATTTAAGATGATATGTAATAATTGTAAGTAGTTCATGAGGCTATAATAATATTATATCACATATCTTCATTCTACATAGTTTATCATTAAAAATCAATTTATCAATTTATAAGTGGTATTACTTTTGATCAAATTTCGTAGGAATCTAAACCACTTCACTTCACGGACACTAATGCATTCAATGTATATGTAGAATCCATATGAAATAATCACTTTCGCGAATTGATTGTGTATCTATTTATTTATTTATTACATATTTATTTGGACAGCTATAATCACACTATTAGTCTCATTAACCACATAAAAATCCTTCAAGTGGTACGAATATTGAAACAAATAGTCGCCTCAGTGTAGTAGGGCAGCTCTACTTCGATTTCAGGAATAACAAATATTCCCTGATCGGTATCTATTACAATTACAATGGAAAGTATGTCTTGTGAGCTGGTCGTATCATTCAATGGAATATTAGATTTCTGATAAATACGAAACACTTAATGGAAAATCATGATAGTGAGTTATGTTTAAATGTACATTATGATTCATGAGCCATGCATGATTCAATGGAAAATGAATGAAATTCACTCTACACATTATAATTATGTACATACAACACACACGGAGTGTTATTAAATAATTAAGTACAACAATAGTGAACATAGTATAAGTACATAGTATATACATACATCGTGTGGTAGAATTAATATACATGAGGTATTACTATAACCCATTTGGAGGTAACAAGCAATTTTATTAAATTAGTAAAACGTAAAAAGTAAGTAGCTGATATTCGTCAGGCCATGTTCCGAATAACATCAACATCAAGCACTCAATCGCACAATAAAATAAACGACCCGCCCATACAATAGAGACAGTGTCCGAGTATAAATGATACTTTATGTCCTCCGACGACCAGATGGCTGCTATAGAGTTGCGTGTATGACTTGGCGTCAATAAAGGTAACAACCTCAGAAAGGCCCAAGTCCCAAGACCCAAGTCAGAAAGCTGGAACTAAAACAAAAATACGTGTTACAGAGAGTCAGGAAGCTGGAACTAAAACAAAAATACGTGTTACAGAGAGTTAGGAAGCTGGAACTAAAACAAAAATACGTGTTACAGAGCGTCAGGAAGCTGGAACTAAAACAAAAATACGTGTTACAGAGAGTTAGGAAGCTGGAACTAAAACAAAAATACGTGTTACAGAGCGTCAGGAAGCTGGAACTAAAATAAAAATACGTGTTACAATGAGTCAGGAAGCTGGAACTAAAACAAAAATTCGTGTTACAGAGAGTCAGGAAGCTGGAACTAAAACAAAAATACGCGTTACAGAGAGTCAGGAAGCTGTAACTAAAACAAAAATACGTGTTACAGAGCGTCAGGAAGCTGGAACTAAAACAAAAATACGTGTTACAGAGAGTCAGGAAGCTGGAACTAAAACAAAAATACGTGTTACAGAGAGTCAGGAAGCTGGAACTAAAACAAAAATACGTGTTACAGTGAGTCAGGAAGCTGGAACTAAAACAAAAATACGTGTTACAATGAGTCAGGAAGCTGGAACTAAAACAAAAATACGTGTTACAATGAGTCGGAAGCTGGAACTAAAACAAAAATACGTGTTACAGAGTGTCAGAAAGCTGGAACTAAAACAAAAATACGTGTTACAGAGAGTCAGGAAGCTGGAACTAAAACAAAAATACGTGTTACAGTGAGTCAGGAAGCTGGAACTAAAACAAAAATACGTGTTACAATGAGTCAGGAAGCTGGAACTAAAACAAAAATACGTGTTACAATGAGTCAGGAAGCTGGAACTAAAACAAAAATACGTGTTACAGAGTGTCAGGAAGCTGGAACTAAAACAAAAACACGTGTTACAGAGAGTCAGGAAGCTGGAACTAAAACAAAAATACGTGTTACAATGAGTCAGGAAGCTGGAACTAAAACAAAAATACATGTTACAATGAGTCAGGAAGCTGGAACTAAAACAAAAATACGTGTTACAGAGAGTCAGGAAGCTGGAACTAAAACAAAAATACGTGTTACAGAGCGTCATGAAGCTGGAACTAAAACAAAAATACGCGTTACAGAGAGTCAGGAAGCTGTAACTAAAACAAAAATACGTGTTACAGAGCGTCAGGAAGCTGGAACTAAAACAAAAATACGTGTTACAGAGAGTCAGGAAGCTGGAACTAAAACAAAAATACGTGTTACAGAGCGTCAGGAAGCTGGAACTAAAACAAAAATACGTGTTACAGAGAGTCAGGAAGCTGGAACTAAAACAAAAATACGTGTTACAGTGAGTCAGGAAGCTGGAACTAAAACAAAAATACGTGTTACAGAGAGTCAGGAAGCTGGAACTAAAACAAAAATACGTGTTACAGAGAGTCAGGAAGCTGGAAAAAAACAAAAATACGTGTTACAGAGAGTCAGAAAGCTGGAACTAAAACAAAAATACGTGTTACAGTGAGTCAGAAAGCTGGAACTAAAACAAAAATATGTGTTACAGAGCGTCAGGAAGCTGTAACTAAAACAAAAATACGTGTTACAGAGAGTCAGGAAGCTGGAACTAAAACAAAAATACGCGTTACAGAGAGTCAGGAAGCTGTAACGAAAACAAAAATACGTGTTACAGAGCGTCAGGAAGCTGGAACTAAAACAAAAATACGTGTTACAATGAGTCAGGAAGCTGGAACTAAAACAAAAATACGTGTTACAATGAGTCAGGAAGCTGGAACTAAAACAAAAATACGTGTTACAATGAGTCAGGAAGCTGGAACTAAAACAAAAATACGTGTTACAGAGTGTCAGGAAGCTGGAACTAAAACAAAAATACGTGTTACAGAGAGTTAGGAAGCTGGAACTAAAACAAAAATACGTGTTACAGAGCGTCAGGAAGCTGGAACTAAAACAAAAATACGTGTTACAATGAGTCAGGAAGCTGGAACTAAAACAAAAATTCGTGTTACAGAGAGTCAGGAAGCTGGAACTAAAACAAAAATACGTGTTACAATGAGTCAGGAAGCTGGAACTAAAACAAAAATACGTGTTACAATGAGTCAGGAAGCTGGAACTAAAACAAAAATACGTGTTACAGAGTGTCAGGAAGCTGTAACTAAAACAAAAACACGTGTTACAGAGAGTCAGGAAGCTGGAACTAAATCAAAAATACGTGTTACAATGAGTCAGGAAGCTGGAACTAAAACAAAAATACGTGTTACAATGAGTCAGGAAGCTGGAACTAAAACAAAAATACGTGTTACAGAGAGTCAGGAAGCTGGAACTAAAACAAAAATACGTGTTACAGAGCGTCAGGAAGCTGGAACTAAAACAAAAATACGCGTTACAGAGAGTCAGGAAGCTGTAACTAAAACAAAAATACGTGTTACAGAGCGTCAGGAAGCTGGAACTAAAACAAAAATACGTGTTACAGAGAGTCAGGAAGCTGGAACTAAAACAAAAATACGTGTTACAGAGCGTCAGGAAGCTGGAACTAAAACAAAAATACGTGTTACAGAGAGTCAGGAAGCTGGAACTAAAACAAAAATACGTGTTACAGTGAGTCAGGAAGCTGGAACTAAAACAAAAATACGTGTTACAATGAGTCAGGAAGCTGGAACTAAAACAAAAATACGTGTTACAGAGAGTCAGGAAGCTGGAACCAAAACAAAAATACGTGTTACAGAGAGTCAGGAAGCGGGAACTAAAACAAAAATACGTGTTACAGAGAGTCAGGAAGCGGGAACTAAAACAAAAATACGTGTTACAGAGAGTCAGGAAGCTGGAACTAAAACAAAAATACGTGTTACAGAGAGTCAGGAAGCTGGAACTAAAACAAAAATACGTGTTACAGTGAGTCAGGAAGCTGGAACTAAAACAAAAATACGTGTTACAGAGAGTCAGGAAGCTGGAAATAAAACAAAAATACGTGTTACAGAGAGTCAGGAAGCTGGAACTAAAACAAAAATACGTGTTACAGAGAGTCAGGAAGCTGGAACTAAAACAAAAATACGTGTTACAGAGAGTCAGGAAGCTGGAACTAAAACAAAAATCGTACAGAGAGTCAGGAAGCTGGAACTAAAACAAAACTACGTGTTACAGTGAGTCAGGAAGCTGGAACTAAAACAAAAATACGTGTTACAGAGAGTCAGGAAGCTGGAACTAAAACAAAAATACGTGTTACAGAGAGTCAGGAAGCTGGAACCAAAACAAAAATACGTGTTACAGAGAGTCAGGAAGCTGGAACCAAAACAAAAATACGTGTTACAGAGAGTCAGGAAGCTGGAACTAAAACAAAAATACGTGTTACAGAGAGTCAGGAAGCTGGAACTAAAACAAAAATCGTACAGAGAGTCAGGAAGCTGGAACTAAAACAAAAATACGTGTTACAGAGAGTCAGGAAGAGGGAACCAAAACAAAAATACGTGTTACAGAGAGTCAGGAAGCTGGAACTAAAACAAAAATACGTGTTACAGAGAGTCAGGAAGCTGGAACTAAAACATAAATACGTGTTACAGAGAGTCAGGAAGCTGGAACTAAAACAAAAATACGTGTTACAGAGAGTCAGGAAGCTGGAACTAAAACAAAAATACGTGTTACAGAGAGTCAGGAAGCTGGAACTAAAACAAAAATACGTGTTACAGAGAGTCAGGAAGCTGGAACTAAAACATAAATACGTGTTACAGAGAGTCAGGAAGCGGGAACTAAAACAAAAATACGTGTTACAGAGAGTCAGGAAGCTGGAACTAAAACAAAAATACGTGTTACAGAGAGTCAGGAAGCTGGAACTAAAACAAAAATCGTACAGAGAGTGAGAAGGAAGCTGGAACTAAAACAAAAATACGTGTTACAGAGAGTCAGGAAGCTGGAACTAAAACAAAAATACGTGTTACAGAGAGTCAGGAAGCTGGAACTAAAACAAAAATACGTGTTACAGAGAGTCAGGAAGCTGGAACTAAAACAAAAATACGTGTTACAGAGCGTCAGAAAGCTGGAACTAAAACAAAAATACGTGTTACAGAGAGTCAGGAAGCTGGAACTAAAACAAAAATACGTGTTACAGAGAGTCAGGAAGCTGGAACTAAAACAAAAATACGTGTTACAGAGCGTCAGGAAGCTGGAACTAAAACAAAAATACGTGTTACAGAGAGTCAGGAAGCTGGAACTAAAACAAAAATCGTACAGAGAGTCAGGAAGCTGGAACTAAAACAAAAATCGTACAGAGAATGAGAAGGAAGCTGGAACTAAAACAAAAATACGTGTTACAGAGAGTCAGGAAGCTGGAACTAAAACAAAAATCGTACAGAGAGTCAGGAAGCGGGAACTAAAACAAAAATACGTGTTACAGAGAGTCAGGAAGCTGGAACTAAAACAAAAATCGTACAGAGAGTGAGAAGGAAGCTGGAACTAAAACAAAAATACGTGTTACAGAGAGTCAGGAAGCTGGAACTAAAACAAAAATACGTGTTACAATGAGTCAGGAAGCTGGAACTAAAACAAAAATACGTGTTACAGAGAGTCAGGAAGCTGGAACTAAAACAAAAATACGTGTTACAGAGAGTCAGGAAGCTGGAACTAAAACAAAAATACGTGTTACAGAGAGTCAGGAAGCTGGAACTAAAACAAAAATACGTGTTACAGAGAGTCAGGAAGCTGGAACTAAAACAAAAATACGTGTTACAGAGAGTCAGGAAGCTGGAACTAAAACAAAAATCGTACAGAGAGTGAGAAGGAAGCTGGAACTAAAACAAAAATACGTGTTACAGAGAGTCAGGAAGCTGGAACTAAAACAAAAATACGTGTTACAGAGAGTCAGGAAGCTGGAACTAAAACAAAAATACGTGTTACAGAGAGTCAGGAAGCTGGAACTAAAACAAAAATACGTGTTACAGAGAGTCAGGAAGCTGGAACTAAAACAAAAATCGTACAGAGAGTGAGAAGGAAGCTGGAACTAAAACAAAAATACGTGTTACAGAGAGTCAGGAAGCTGGAACTAAAACAAAAATACGTGTTACAGAGAGTCAGGAAGCTGGAACTAAAACAAAAATACGTGTTACAGAGAGTCAGGAAGCTGGAACTAAAACAAAAATACGTGTTACAGAGCGTCAGGAAGCTGGAACTAAAACAAAAATACGTGTTACAGAGAGTCAGGAAGCTGGAACTAAAACAAAAATCGTACAGAGAGTCAGGAAGCTGGAACTAAAACAAAAATCGTACAGAGAATGAGAAGGAAGCTGGAACTAAAACAAAAATACGTGTTACAGAGAGTCAGGAAGCTGGAACTAAAACAAAAATCGTACAGAGAGTCAGGAAGCGGGAACTAAAACAAAAATACGTGTTACAGAGAGTCAGGAAGCTGGAACTAAAACAAAAATCGTACAGAGAGTCAGGAAGCTGGAACTAAAACAAAAATCGTACAGAGAGTCAGGAAGCTGGAACTAAAACAAAAATACGTGTTACAGAGAGTCAGCAAGCTGGAACTAAATCAAAAATACGTGTTACAGAGAGTCAGGAAGCTGGAAAAAAACAAAAATACGTGTTACAGAGAGTCGGGAAGCTGGAACTAAAACAAAAATCGTACAGAGAATGAGAAGGAAGCTGGAACTAAAACAAAAATCGTACAGAGAGTCAGGAAGCTGGAACTAAAACAAAAATCGTACAGAGAGTCAGGAAGCTGGAACTAAAACAAAAATACGTGTTACAGAGAGTCAGGAAGCTGGAACTAAAACAAAAATCGTACAGAGAATGAGAAGGAAGCGGGAACTAAAACAAAAATACGTGTTACAGAGAGTCAGGAAGCTGGAACTAAAACAAAAATACGTGTTACAGAGAGTCAGGAAGATGGAACTAAAACAAAAATACGTGTTACAGAGAGTCAGGAAGCTGGAACTAAAACAAAAATCGTACAGAGAATGAGAAGGAAGCTGGAACTAAAACAAAAATCGTACAGAGAATGAGAAGGAAGCTGGAACTAAAACAAAAATACGTGTTACAGAGAGTCAGGAAGCTGGAACTAAAACAAAAATACGTGTTATAGAGAGTCAGGAAGCTGGAACTAAAACAAAAATACGTGTTACAGAGAGTCAGGAAGCTGGAACTAAAACAAAAATACGTGTTACAGAGAGTCAGGAAGCTGGAACTAAAACAAAAATACGTGTTACAGAGAGTCAGGAAGCTGGAACTAAAACAAAAATACGTGTTACAGAGAGTCAGGAAGCTGGAACTAAAACAAAAATACGTGTTACAATGAGTCAGGAAGCTGGAACTAAAACAAAAATCGTACAGAGAGTCAGGAAGCTGGAACTAAAACAAAAATACGTGTTACAGAGAGTCAGGAAGCTGGAACTAAAACAAAAATCGTACAGAGAATGAGGATGCTGGAACTAAAACAAAAATACGTGTTACAGAGAGTCAGGAAGCTGAAACTAAAACAAAAATACGTGTTACAGAGAGTCAGGAAGCTGGAACTAAAACAAAAATACGTGTTACAGAGAGTCACGAAGCTGGAACTAAAACAAAAATACGTGTTACAGTGAGTCAGGAAGCTGGAACTAAAACAAAAATCGTACAGAGAGTCAGGAAGCTGGAACTAAAACAAAAATACGTGTTACAGAGAGTCAGGAAGCTGGAACTAAAACAAAAATACGTGTTACAGTGAGTCAGGAAGCTGGAACTAAAACAAAAATCGTACAGAGAGTCAGGAAGCTGGAACTAAAACAAAAATACGTGTTACAGAGAGTCAGGAAGCTGGAACTAAAACAAAAATACGTGTTACAGTGAGTCAGGAAGCTGGAACTAAAACAAAAATCGTACAGAGAGTCAGGAAGCTGGAACTAAAACAAAAATACGTGTTACAGAGAGTCACGAAGCTGGAACTAAAACAAAAATACGTGTTACAATGAGTCAGGAAGCTGGAACTAAAACAAAAATCGTACAGAGAGTCAGGAAGCTGGAACTAAAACAAAAATACGTGTTACAGAGAGTCAGGAAGCTGGAACTAAAACAAAAATACGTGTTACAGAGAGTCAGGAAGCTGGAACTAAAACAAAAATACGTGTTACAGTGAGTCAGGAAGCTGGAACTAAAACAAAAATACGTGTTACAGAGAGTCAGGAAGCTGGAACTAAAACAAAAATACGTGTTACAGAGAGTCAGGAAGCTGGAACTAAAACAAAAATACGTGTTACAGAGAGTCAGGAAGCTGGAACTAAAACAAAAATACGTGTTACAGTGAGTCAGGAAGCTGGAACTAAAACAAAAATACGTGTTACAGAGAGTCAGGAAGCTGGAACTAAAACAAAAATACGTGTTACAGAGAGTCAGGAAGCTGGAACTAAAACAAAAATACGTGTTACAGAGAGTCAGGAAGCTGGAACTAAAACAAAAATACGTGTTACAGAGAGTCAGGAAGCTGGAACTAAATCAAAAATACGTGTTACAGAGAGTCAGGAAGCTGGAACTAAAACAAAAATACGTGTTACAGAGAGTCAGGAAGCTGGAACTAAAACAAAAATACGTGTTACAGAGAGTCAGGAAGCTGGAACTAAAACAAAAATACGTGTTACAGAGAGTCAGGAAGCTGGAACTAAAACAAAAATACGTGTTATAGAGAGTCAGGAAGCTGGAACTAAAACAAAAATCGTACAGAGAATGAGAAGGAAGCTGGAACTAAAACAAAAATACGTGTTACAGAGAGTCAGGAAGCTGGAACTAAAACAAAAATACGTGTTACAGAGAGTCAGGAAGCTGGAACTAAAACAAAAATACGTGTTATAGAGAGTCAGGAAGCTGGAAATAAAACAAAAATACAGTCGGGGTCTCAAAGTGCATCTGTTCTTTGAGATTTTCTCAAAGAACTAAAAGTGTCTCAAATTTCTAAAAGTGGTCCAAGAAAATGACAAAGTGTCCTCAAAGATTTCAAAGTAGTACTGTCAGTCATTTCATACAGTCCTGCCTGAAGCTGGCTATGGTATGGGGTATATTGACTTTGACTAAAGGGTAAAATATAAGTAATAAAAACCTCTATGAAACAATACAAATGCCTCCAAAAAATACTGCAGTAATAAATATTTGTTACTGAAAGTAAGAATTAATTATTATTGCAGTAATAAAAAATTGTATTTTTCTGCAGTAACAAATAATTTGTTACTGCAGTAGAAATTTTTATTCAATTATTTATTAATATTGATTACTGCAGTATAAATTTTTATTCAATTATTTATTAATTTATTAATATTGATTATTGTAGTAATAAATATTTGTTACTGCAGTAATAAATATTTGTTACTGCAGTAATAAATATTTATTACTGCAGTAATAAATATTTGTTAAGACTGCAGTAATTGTTATATGTTACTGCAGTAACTAATATTTAATACAGCAGTATTTTTTGTAGGTATTTTTATTGTTTCATAGAGGATTTTATTAATTTATATTTGGACTCTTAGAGACGCCATAATTGCGGGCTATCGGAATGTGTTGGTATTTGTGTCTTAGACAGTTTGTCTGTTGCCCTATCTATATTAATGTATAGTGCTAAAACTGTCTGTTTAAATTTGTTTAGCCCACGTGAACGCCGAATACCTTTACCAATGCATTTCAATAGTCAACCAGCCATACTTTGCCGCACTGTAAATTGTGTTATACAAAGTAAAGAATAACGATAGAGGCAGGAATAAAGATAAATGATTCAAGCGCACTAATTGGCTGTTCCCATAGATGTTTTAGGCATTGTTGGTGCGCAATGCATATGGTCAGAGCGACCGCCCAGTCTGCCAAAATCTATTATGTAATCAAATGGTACCACACCACAAGCCAAGCAAAGCATGTGACAGTTCTTTCCGACTCTGCACCTGTTTGTTTGAAGGTCGCCGTCCGTGGGTCGCAACATCAATTTAATATGAGGCAAACATATAAAATATTCTCAAATATAAACGCCAGCGGCAGGGGATATTTTAATATCTCTATTTAAGCTAAAACAACACAAGATTGTAGCCGTTCTATCGTACTTGAAAGTCGAAAGACTTTCTTAGTTTTTAAGAAGGTATTCTCACGCTCTCGTCAACATAGTTATCATATTAATTAAACAGTTAGGTAGAACGGTTTGACCTCAGGTGACTAATGAAATGAATAACAAAATGTTATTACAAGCTTTCTCCCAACAGGGCTTCTTTAGGTCATTATATAATGAAACTGCATATACACAGAGATACTACAGTGCAGTTTCTCTTATATTAATTGTTAATCTTATATTGTATTATGTTACATGTATTAAAATAATCAATCTTGTCAAGCATTAATCTTGTTTCACTAATTATGTTTCATGTATTTTTTGAGTGAATGTTTTTTAGAAAGACTTTAGGGTGCCGTAAATTCAATTTGTACTTGCGACCGAAAACCCATCCCGTAATGACCTCAGGAACCTCAATTTGATAAATTAATGGGAATATAGCTTCTATGCAACAACTGGCCAGCACACAAGTATCACTTTGTTGCCCGCATAATATTGTTCCCCGAGAATGCCTCTGCCTCTCAATAAACTTACCACGAGCTGTCAATCAGGAATACCTCGGAGTTTATTTTCTCAAAGAATTAAAAGTGCCGCAAACTACCTCAAAGTGACATTTCTCAAAGAATTCAAAGTGCCTAAAAGCAGGAAATCACTTTGAGATTCCCAACTAAAAGTGTCTACAAGAATTCAAAGCGGCCGTTGGGAGTAATGCAATCACTTTTAGACACTTTTAAAAAAACTTTGAGAAACTCTCAAAGAACAGATGCACTTTGAGACCCCGACTGTACGTGTTACAGAGAGTCAGGAAGCTGGAACTAAAACAAAAATACGTGTTACAGAGAGTCAGGAAGCTGGAACTAAAACAAAAATACGTGTTACAGAGAGTCAGGAAGCTGGAACTAAAACAAAAATCGTACAGAGAGTCAGGAAGCTGGAACTAAAACAAAAATACGTGTTACAGAGAGTCAGGAAGCTGGAACTAAAACAAAAATCGTACAGAGAATGAGAAGGAAGCTGGAACTAAAACAAAAATCGTACAGAGAGTCAGGAAGCGGGAACCAAAACAAAAATACGTGTTACAGAGAGTCAGGAAGCTGGAACTAAATCAAAAATACGTGTTACAGAGAGTCAGGAAGCTGGAACTAAAACAAAAATACGTGTTACAGAGAGTCAGGAAGCTGGAACTAAAACAAAAATACGTGTTACAGAGAGTCAGGAAGCTGGAACTAAAACAAAAATACGTGTTACAGAGAGTCAGGAAGCTGGAACTAAAACAAAAATCGTACAGAGAGTGAGGAAGCTGGAACTAAAACAAAAATCGTACAGAGAATGAGAAGGAAGCTGGAACTAAAACAAAAATACGTGTTACAGAGAGTCAGGAAGCTGGAACTAAAACAAAAATACGTGTTACAGAGAGTCAGGAAGCTGGAACTAAAACAAAAATACGTGTTACAGAGAGTCAGGAAGCTGGAACTAAAACAAAAATACGTGTTACAGAGAGTCAGGAAGCTGGAACTAAAACAAAAATACGTGTTACAGAGAGTCAGGAAGCTGGAACTAAAACAAAAATACGTGTTACAGAGAGTCAGGAAGCGGGAACTAAAACAAAAATCGTACAGAGAGTGAGAAGGAAGCTGGAACTAAAACAAAAATACGTGTTACAGAGAGTCAGGAAGCTGGAACTAAAACAAAAATACGTGTTACAGAGAGTCAGGAAGCTGGAACTAAAACAAAAATACGTGTTACAGAGAGTCAGGAAGCTGGAACTAAAACAAAAATACGTGTTACAGAGAGTCAGGAAGCTGGAACTAAAACAAAAATCGTACAGAGAATGAGAAGGAAGCTGGAACTAAAACAAAAATACGTGTTACAGAGAGTCAGGAAGCTGGAACTAAAACAAAAATACGTGTTACAGAGAGTCAGGAAGCTGGAACCAAAACAAAAATACGTGTTACAGAGAGTCAGGAAGCGGGAACTAAAACAAAAATACGTGTTACAGAGAGTCAGGAAGCGGGAACTAAAACAAAAATACGTGTTACAGAGAGTCAGGAAGCTGGAACTAAAACAAAAATCGTACAGAGAATGAGAAGGAAGCTGGAACTAAAACAAAAATACGTGTTACAGAGAGTCAGGAAGCTGGAACCAAAACAAAAATACGTGTTACAGAGAGTCAGGAAGCGGGAACTAAAACAAAAATACGTGTTACAGAGAGTCAGGAAGCTGGAACTAAAACAAAAATCGTACAGAGAATGAGAAGGAAGCTGGAACTAAAACAAAAATACGTGTTACAGAGAGTCAGGAAGCTGGAACTAAAACAAAAATACGTGTTACAATGAGTCAGGAAGCTGGAACTAAAACAAAAATACGTGTTACAGAGAGTCAGGAAGCTGGAACTAAAACAAAAATACGTGTTACAGAGAGTCAGGAAGCTGGAACTAAAACAAAAATACGTGTTACAGAGAGTCAGGAAGCTGGAACTAAAACAAAAATACGTGTTACAGAGAGTCACGAAGCTGGAACTAAAACAAAAATCGTACAGAGAATGAGAAGGAAGCTGGAACTAAAACAAAAATACGTGTTACAGAGAGTCAGGAAGCTGGAACTAAAACAAAAATCGTACAGAGAATGAGAAGGAAGCTGGAACTAAAACAAAAATCGTACAGAGAGTGAGGAAGCTGGAACTAAAACAAAAATACGTGTTACAGAGAGTCAGGAAGCTGGAACTAAAACAAAAATACGTGTTACAGAGAGTCAGGAAGCTGGAACTAAAACAAAAATACGTGTTACAATGAGTCAGGAAGCTGGAACTAAAACAAAAATCGTACAGAGAGTCAGGAAGCTGGAACTAAAACAAAAATACGTGTTACAGAGAGTCAGGAAGCTGGAACTAAAACAAAAATCGTACAGAGAATGAGAAGGAAGCTGGAACTAAAACAAAAATACGTGTTACAGAGAGTCAGGAAGCTGGAACTAAAACAAAAATACGTGTTACAGAGAGTCGGGAAGCGGGAACTAAAACAAAAATACGTGTTACAGAGAGTCAGGAAGCTGGAACTAAAACAAAAATACGTGTTACAGAGAGTCAGGAAGCTGGAACTAAAACAAAAATACGTGTTACAGAGAGTCAGGAAGCGGGAACTAAAACAAAAATCGTACAGAGAATGAGGATGCTGGAACTAAAACAAAAATACGTGTTACAGAGAGTCAGGAAGCTGGAACTAAAACAAAAATACGTGTTACAGAGAGTCAGGAAGCGGGAACTAAAACAAAAATCGTACAGAGAATGAGGATGCTGGAACTAAAACAAAAATACGTGTTATAGAGAGTCAGGAAGCTGGAACTAAAACAAAAATCGTACAGAGAATGAGAAGGAAGCTGGAACTAAAACAAAAATCGTACAGAGAGTGAGGAAGCTGGAACTAAAACAAAAATACGTGTTACAGAGAGTCAGGAAGCTGGAACTAAAACAAAAATACGTGTTACAGAGAGTCAGGAAGCTGGAACTAAAACAAAAATACGTGTTACAGAGAGTCAGGAAGCTGGAACTAAAACAAAAATCGTACAGAGAGTCAGGAAGCTGGAACTAAAACAAAAATACGTGTTACAGAGAGTCACGAAGCTGGAACTAAAACAAAAATACGTGTTACAATGAGTCAGGAAGCTGGAACTAAAACAAAAATCGTACAGAGAGTCAGGAAGCTGGAACTAAAACAAAAATACGTGTTACAGAGAGTCAGGAAGCTGGAACTAAAACAAAAATCGTACAGAGAATGAGAAGGAAGCTGGAACTAAAACAAAAATACGTGTTACAGAGAGTCAGGAAGCTGGAACTAAAACAAAAATCGTACAGAGAGTCAGGGAGCTGGAACTAAAACAAAAATACGTGTTACAGAGAGTCAGGAAGCGGGAACTAAAACAAAAATACGTGTTACAGAGAGTCAGGAAGCTGGAACCAAAACAAAAATACGTGTTATAGAGAGTCAGGAAGCTGGAACTAAAACAAAAATCGTACAGAGAATGAGAAGGAAGCTGGAACTAAAACAAAAATACGTGTTACAGAGAGTCAGGAAGCTGGAACTAAAACAAAAATACGTGTTATAGAGAGTCAGGAAGCTGGAACTAAAACAAAAATCGTACAGAGAATGAGAAGGAAGCTGGAACTAAAACAAAAATACGTGTTACAGAGAGTCAGGAAGCTGGAACTAAAACAAAAATACGTGTTACAGAGAGTCAGGAAGCTGGAACTAAAACAAAAATACGTGTTACAGTGAGTCAGGAAGCTGGAACTAAAACAAAAATACGTGTTACAGAGCGTCAGGAAGCTGGAACTAAAACAAAAATACGTGTTATAGAGAGTCAGGAAGCGGGAACTAAAACAAAAATCGTACAGAGAATGAGAAGGAAGCGGGAACTAAAACAAAAATCGTACAGAGAGTCAGGAAGCTGGAACTAAAACAAAAATACGTGTTACAGAGAGTCAGGAAGCTGGAACTAAAACAAAAATACGTGTTACAGAGAGTCAGGAAGCTGGAACTAAAACAAAAATACGTGTTACAGAGAGTCAGGAAGCTGGAACTAAAACAAAAATCGTACAGAGAGTCAGGAAGCTGGAACTAAAACAAAAATACGTGTTACAGAGAGTCAGGAAGCTGGAACTAAAACAAAAATACGTGTTACAGAGAGTCAGGAAGCTGGAACCAAAACATAAATACGTGTTACAGAGAGTCAGGAAGCTGGAACTAAAACAAAAATACGTGTTACAGAGAGTCAGGAAGCTGGAACTAAAACAAAAATCGTACAGAGAGTGAGAAGGAAGCTGGAACTAAAACAAAAATACGTGTTACAGAGAGTCAGGAAGCTGGAACTAAAACAAAAATACGTGTTACAGAGAGTCAGGAAGCTGGAACTAAAACAAAAATCGTACAGAGAATGAGAAGGAAGCTGGAACTAAAACAAAAATACGTGTTACAGAGAGTCAGGAAGCTGGAACTAAAACAAAAATACGTGTTACAGAGAGTCAGGAAGCTGGAACTAAAACAAAAATCGTACAGAGAATGAGAAGGAAGCTGGAACTAAAACAAAAATACGTGTTACAGAGATTCAGGAAGCTGGAACTAAAACAAAAATACGCGTTACAGAGAGTCAGGAAGCTGGAACTAAAACAAAAATCGTACAGAGAGTCAGGAAGCTGGAACTAAAACAAAAATACGTGTTACAGAGAGTCAGGAAGCTGGAACTAAAACAAAAATACGTGTTACAGAGAGTCAGGAAGCTGGAACTAAAACAAAAATCGTACAGAGAGTCAGGAAGCTGGAACTAAAACAAAAATACGTGTTACAGAGAGTCAGGAAGCTGGAACTAAAACAAAAATACGTGTTACAGAGAGTCAGGAAGCTGGAACCAAAACATAAATACGTGTTACAGAGAGTCAGGAAGCTGGAACTAAAACAAAAATACGTGTTACAGAGAGTCAGGAAGCTGGAACTAAAACAAAAATACGTGTTATAGAGAGTCAGGAAGCGGGAACTAAAACAAAAATACGTGTTACAGAGAGTCAGGAAGCTGGAACTAAAACAAAAATACGTGTTATAGAGAGTCAGGAAGCTGGAACTAAAACAAAAATCGTACAGAGAGTGAGAAGGAAGCTGGAACTAAAACAAAAATACGTGTTACAGAGAGTCAGGAAGCTGGAACTAAAACAAAAATACGTGTTACAGAGAGTCAGGAAGCTGGAACTAAAACAAAAATCGTACAGAGAATGAGAAGGAAGCTGGAACTAAAACAAAAATACGTGTTACAGAGATTCAGGAAGCTGGAACTAAAACAAAAATCGTACAGAGAGTCAGGAAGCTGGAACTAAAACAAAAATACGTGTTACAGAGAGTCAGGAAGCTGGAACTAAAACAAAAATACGTGTTACAGAGAGTCAGGAAGCTGGAACTAAAACAAAAATCGTACAGAGAGTCAGGAAGCTGGAACTAAAACAAAAATACGTGTTACAGAGAGTCAGGAAGCTGGAACTAAAACAAAAATACGTGTTACAGAGAGTCAGGAAGCTGGAACTAAAACAAAAATACGTGTTACAGAGAGTCAGGAAGCTGGAACTAAAACAAAAATACGTGTTATAGAGAGTCAGGAAGCTGGAACTAAAACAAAAATCGTACAGAGAATGAGAAGGAAGCTGGAACTAAAACAAAAATACGTGTTACAGAGAGTCAGGAAGCTGGAACTAAAACAAAAATACGTGTTGGAGGTCGATATGAGACTTCATGAACGTGGATATAATTCCGGAAGTGGAGGATGCGAGGACTATGGTAGGGATAAGCAAGGAAATGTTGCTATGGGCAACCAGAGATGTCGATATAGGATGGACAGCGAACCATCGATAGTTGAAATAGAGAGACGGGACCGGTGGGGTTTTACTTCGGGAGATTGCCATCGCCCCAGAGAAACACAGCCTGGAGGTATATATTATGCACTGGGAGAGGGGTATAGAGTATACCGGGATGAAGAGGATGAGAGAAGAAGGGATCGAAGGGAAATTTCCCGTCAGAACATAGCTGCCAATCGACGATATGGTAGTCACAGGGAGGAGTTCTCGGAATATTCGAGAATTTTAAACTTCGGTCCGGTGGACCACATTCAGACTGCAGGAAATACTGTAGGTCTTACTGCACATACTATAGGCCATGCTGGGAGAGATAGTGTAGGTGCTAGGGTAATGCGAATGCTGGGATTGGACCTGGAAGTCGTGGCTTACATACCAGTGAGTAGGCAAAAACCTGTTAGGCATATTCTGGTACCTGCACACCAGTTTGACTATAATATTGAAGGATATAATATATCCCAGGGGAAGGGGGAGGGGGTATTGCAGATAAGTGTATGGGTGCCAATATAATTATATCTACCCCAGTGCAGAATATAAAACAGGTGGGTGGGGGGGGGGGGGGGCAGTGTAATAAACTGTATCCACAATACACGCAACCAAATAAAATAAAAATTGCAAAACCCTCAGATTCAAATAAATCATGTGACACCGAGTTATGGAGGGAACCATTACCCCCGATGATATATCCTACACAAGGAAAGTCGACGAACCCAAGAGGTGAAGCACAGTTGTAAAGGCTTTTGCGGATCTAGCTAGTCATTTTCCCCGCAAAGTACTCTGTAGGTGTTTTAGCGGACATAAAAAGCCGTTTTCTTACTGTGTAGGTGTCTTAGTGGACATAAAAGGCCATTTTTCTGTATGTGTACTTTAGCGGACATAACTAGCGATTTTATGCCGCAATACGCCAAAATACTCTTGATACAGTGTAGTTCAGATGACGACATCTATCAGCTGATATGTCCACGTATAACTTTTCTTTGTTCTTTGTTCGGCACGACCAATCAGAGCGATTTTCATTTTATTTGCACAGAAGCCTCCGGAAAATCGCGCAATGCATTATGGTCTTTGTTTACCTTTTTTCCTGAGCCCAGAACATCGGCTGTGGAATTATTCTGTGTTTCAGACTTTAGCCAAACATTAGAACGGCTTTGATCATAGAAACGTATAACTGTTATCCTGCCATACCTGGCATACCAGACTCACCTTACCTTTCACCGCATTATTTTACTGCTATTTACTGTCGGTTATTAATTGTTAGAAGTTGATTGATATGTTGTTATATTTGGAGAATATCGATGAATAATCATAAAACCCCAATCTTCTTGATATACTGAAGGTTAGAGAGACCGGTTACATATAGCAATTGCGACTTACATTATAGTGGTTTTGGAGTGAATTGAATGCTATTTCATAGACCCTACATGTGTCAGTTGCTGATCTCCTTATATATGATCAAATTTAGTTAAGGTCGGCAGATCAGTGTGCAGCAGTGTGAGGTAGTGTGCAGGAGTGTGACAGGTAACAAAGCATTTCCTAAAGAATGCGCTTTATACGTAAATCATTAGCTATCCCGTTGTGTTTAGTGTAAGTCATAACTCTGTTTACATACTTAGAGCGCCACGTCCTAAAGGAACTGTTAATATTTCCCGAAAGTGAATAATATTTGTCAGAGATTATATATTAACGATCAATCGAATAGTACAGTAGGCCTACACCGCAATAAGGTCAGAGCATCCGAATCCAGTCTCCCTTAACCGTGGGTGAATGATCGCGCATAGGCTGGCTTCGGCTAATGTAACTTTATGTGTATCAAATACTTGTTATAGGCTAAAGTCGATTTATAACCTAGAAGACACCTAAATTTGGCAGGTTAAACTGCTAAAGGTCTAAAAGCGCGAACAACAGTCAACACCAAGGGAGCCTACATCCGCACGGTCGAATGCGCTGGAAGTCCAAGCGATGGGAATGGCAACACTTATCGATGCATTATAAAACTAGGATATAGTTACCACCAGTGGAGCCTTTCAAGTTCGATGGTAGCAAACCGGAAGAATATCTACAGTTCCCGGAGGATGTATAGCAACGAGATTCTCACAAAGAATCTAACCCAAGCGGAGTGCCTTTTAAATATTTACAAGTTTATATGGGGTGGCCAGCCTATGACATTATAAGACAGTACCAGCGAATAGAAGGAGGTTTTGCAGCAGCATGGAGAGCCCTGGATAGGGAATTTAGCCATCCGGCAAAGATCATCCGGCAAACCTTAAGGGGAATAACATCAGGCAGACTTGCAGATAACCCCTTCATTATTAAAGTTTTCGCGACCAGGATAGAGAAAGCATTAATAGTTTTAAAGATGCTAGAAGCACCATACGAACTTAATTCTTTAAATAACATCACAACCATAGCGCAGGCACTACCGATATGGTTAAGGAATAAATGGAGAAAGATTGCTTTCTCTACTCAGGAAAAGAAGGGTGTGGAGCCGGGGCTGGAAGAGATGTCGAACTTCCTTAACTACGAAGCGGAGTTAATAATGGATTGAGATTAAGGTGAGGACAGTCTGGGCAAAGTACCAAAAGCAGACCTAAACCCAATGCGCTTCCAATGCAGTGCGGCGAATGCACTTCCGAAAGTGAGGCAGCTACTACCGTATGTGGCTACACAGGGGACTACAAGTCCACAGAGCCCTGGGAATATAACCACATCGTGGCAGGGACAGAGACAAAATAATAACAACAGTAGATATAAAGCTAACACCCCCAGTAGGCTGAGTCCAAACAACTAAAACACTAAACCACTCGACATGAATCTGAACGCAATACACGATGCGCTATAAAAGGAATGCTACAACCCCGATTACAAATGTAAAGTGCATAGAAGTGGGGCACATAAGACCATAGACTATAAGCATTGGCAGGCATTGCTTAAATGAGATAGAATAGCTTATATCAGGAGATTTGGACTATCTCATCGATGTGCGGTAGGAGGACACAGGGAGGATAAATGTCAAGAACGTCCACCTAAGTATTCTGAGACCGTCAAAACTGGAGGCCAAACGATGGTGATGAGCACCACGGGAATTAAGAGGAAGGGAACAGTACTACTCGGAGTAGTACCAGTAAGAATGATAGGGGAAAATGGACTATTGATTACAACACTGATGCTAGTTGATAGTGGAGCAGCATTCACGCTAACAGAGAATTGGGTGGCTGAGAGAATAGGGTTGAAGACTAAGCCAAGTAGGATGGTGGTGACCACGATATCAAGCAAGGACGAGGTCATGAAAATGAGGACGGGACGATGTGAAATAGGAGCGATAACACCATGCTGCGATTATGGGGCTACCATCGAACCCATCCAGATAATGGAGTCTATTAACATCAACACCAGGCGACCTACAAAGATCGAGATCGAACAATATAGGTACCTGGATGGCATTGACTTTTCCGTGCCCGAACTAGATGTCCCGAAAGTCTCTCTCATAGTCGGCATGGATTGTCTGACGGCCCATGAGAGGCTACAAACTATTTTCGGCGACGACAGAGAGCAAGAACATGTGGCCATTCTAACGCCATTTGGATGGATACTCAGTGGCCCAATAAAGACAAGGATCCCATTTAGCGTATCCGAATCCTCAGGGTGCATGTTCGCGGGGACAATGAGAGAAATGGAGGATGAAGGAGTGGAGGAACAGCTCAAGAGGCTGCTACGGCAGGATTTCGAAGGGTTAAAGGAGACAGGGGTAGGGACCTCAGTAGAAGACAAGCAGGCGCAAGAGAGCGTCAGGAAGTTGATGGAGTGTGAGGGGGGCGGCATACCATAGGAATGGTATGGAAGGAGCCTAAGCTGCCCTTGCTGAACAACAAGAGGATGGTCGAGGCGAGACTCTAGAAGTTAAAACAAACGCTTAGACGGAGTCCGGAGAAGAACGATTACATACATAAAACGATAAAGAAGTATGTAGATCGGGAGTGGGCCGTGGAACTACCAGTAGACAAACCAGAAACCGAGAGGACTTACTATCAGCCACTTCATGTGGCCCTAGATCCCAAGAAGGGCAAACTAAGGATGGTGGTTGATGCTTCTGCCAAGACAAACGGCAAGTCTCTTAACGACTACCTACTAGAAGGCTCCAATATTTACAATTTGGGGATAGAAGTTATGTTGAGATATAGAAATGGGAAACACGCCTTCACGTGTGACATAGAGGGCTTGTTTAACCAAGTGTGGGTAACTGAGGACAGAGATAGTCAACGCTTCCTGTGGTACAACGGTGACAAAGAACCATCAGATATACCAATGTACAAGACAAGATAGTGGTGCAGAATATGGGGGCCAAGTCGTCTTCATTCACCACAACCATGGCTGTAAGAGATACAGTGAAGGGTAAAGAAGGGGAGTATAGTCGATGGCAATAGTCGAGGCGATCGATATGATTCGACGCGGGTTCTACATGGATGACGCGATGGGTTCTGGGAACTCCGTTAAGGAGATCATTGAGACGGGGTGCGAAGTTCGCGACATCCTGAGAAAACCAGGATGCAACTTGACGAAGTTCCCGTCGAACTCTAGAGAATTCATGGAAACCATAGAGGATAAACAACCAGAGGTGAAATTGGATAAACCAATGGAACCAGGAGACAGACGAGTTGGAATATCAGCTGAGTCAGTAGGGTGCTGGGATCCATACCAAGCAAGGCATGTGTGATACATAGCGAGGATTTAGGATCCACTAGGATTAGAATCCCCTTTGTTAGTCACGGGGAAGCAAGTACTCAAGAAAGTTTACAAGATCAAGGATGACTGGGACGTGGAGATCCCGATAGAAATAAGTAAACAGTGGGAGAATTGGACCATGATCTTAGAAGATATGGGAACTTACAGTATACTAAGTGTATACTTCCCGGATGGAGACATGAGTGAATTGGAACTACTGTACATATGTTCTCCGATGCATCCCTGGAAGCATACGGTGCTGCGCTTTATTTGGTACAGCAAAAGGGGACTCAAACGCCCAGACGAGCATTCAGTAAAGCGAGGTCGATGCCACCAGATTTAGCATCAGTACCGAAACTCGAGCTAACGGCTGCAAAACTGGGAGTGAGAGCGACAGCATACAGTCCCAATCCCAATAAACCTTAACTTGGTCATTTTGGCGGCCAAAACGACCAAAATGGCCAAATATAAATTGCGGCATTCATGAAAGGAAGTTCTGAGGCAAGTTGGCTTGTCAATCACAGCCAGTGAATAGAGGCTGAGTGTAAGTAAAGCCCAGGATGTTGGCAGATAGAAAAAGGCTTCGATTCCCCCCCCCCCCGGACAGTTCCGTTCCGTTCGAGTAGGACACTACTGTTTTAAAGGCTTCGATTTCCGGACATTCCCTCCCCAAACCCCACCCCCCCCCCCCCCCCCCCCGGACAGTTCCGTTCCGTTCGAGTATGACGTTTTATATTTCGCACGTTTATTTTTCATTTTGTAAGGTAAACGGACCGCTTGTATCCAGAGAAGTTGTACAGTATCCAATTTCCCTTTCTTAGCTCAGAAATTTATATTTTGCATCCCGATTTTACATTTTGTATCCACGTTTTATTTATGGATTTCATCAATTCAATTACACTGTATTGTTTGCTAATCTTTAAACAATTAATTAGATGACCTATATATTCCATCTGTTTCTCCTGTTCAAAGCAAAATCTAATCTTGAATACTTTTTCACTGTAACTCGTAACTCAACCAATTGGTCCTTTTTCGAAGAAATCCTACATGGGCATTTTGGAGATAACCCGCCACTACTGCTTGGCTCACTGGAAGTGTATTTAGGTTAAGCTCTATTGTAGGCTGTGGCTCTGTTTAAGCTTAGCTGAGCCAAGACGACAGACATTAGGATGGGAACACGATCACACCATTTTTTTTTTCATTTCATTACCGGACTAGCGCCTCCGGTGGCTATAATTAAAATGATAGGGCCATAATAAAAATATACATAGCAACAGCAAGTATAACTGGTTGTATACTGCTAGTATAGTTGTGAACCAAATGAACGAATAGAAAATAGATAACGTGGCGGTAAGAACAGTAAAGGCACCAATGCACCGATATAAGTCAGTTGCGGTATAAAATCAAACCGGTAAAATAAAATATATATACATATTGATATAACATATTCATAGGGCGTACTTAATAGTGTAGGGTGTACAATATAATTGCTATGTGTAAAACGTACAAATTTGCCATTAAAATAAAATCGGATAAAATAAGATATAATGAAGGATGATACCCACAGGCTGGCTAGAACGTAGGGTCTATTTGGGTACCATAATTAACTGCCGAATACAGAGGTTTTATTCAGAGAGAGTACAATATTATATTGGAACGGGCGTATCGTTGTCAGATAAAGTCGAAAAAGGAAAACAGTTAATAATTGTAAAAGTCTAATAGGACTGAGTGTCGGTCACTGTGTGTTCCCGTGGTGGCGTTTAGGATTGATTGGGTGTAGAACAGGCGGTAGGAGTTTGTTGCGCTCAGGGATGTAGCTTGGATATTCTTTAGGTGCCTGCGTATAGAGCTGAAGCTAAATTTGGAAATACTGAGATTGGCCAAGCTTGGGAGGTTTAGGTCCCAGGCGGCGTGTGCATAGCTATCAAATGTGTCTACCTTGAACAGTCCCCCTAGATGGCCGGACAGCAGATAATCGAAAAGATAAGTTACTTTGGCATTGCGGCAATTAAATATGTTGAATATCGTGGAGGCAGTTTTAAGTTTAATCATAGCATCTGGTGGTAGTCCGTTAAATAACATTGCCAGGGTGTCGGAAGGGATATAGTTTGATGCTCGCAGGAGTCTTCGCATTGCCCGTCTTAAATAGCGCGGTATAACTGTCGTATAGACATGTTCGAGCGACTCGCAGCCGTACAGTATTGCTGGTAGGCAGATGCATTGCCAGATTTTGGCAACAACGTTTAGTGGTACGCTATCTATTGCGAATCCGCGTTGTTCTAAACGGCTGAGGTTGACTAAGGTTTTCACCCGAAAATGTTTGTCTAAGTTGTGGGGCGTGGCAGGTAGTGGGAGGCCGAGATACAAACAGCTGTCTTCGGATATGTGAGTGATATCGAATTCTGGGATCCGTAGGGTTATGTCAGTTACACTGCATCCAATTTCGTTTAAGAGTAGGTAGTGGGTTTTCTTAATATTTAAGGTTAAACTGAAGTCTTGGAAGTATGTGTAACATAAAGTAGCCATCCTCTGGAGGTCCGACTTTAAATTAGCGATTAGTATGATGTCGTCCCCGTAACTTATTAAACTGAAGGAGTGACTTCCCACGTGGACTCCGAGATTGCTGTTGACTATGTCTTCGAATAGCTGTGCGATGTAAACATTGAAGAGGAATGGCGATAGTAAACTTCCCTGTCTTAATCCCCGTTCAAGTATTATGGGATTTTTCCTGATTAATTTTCCTGAACAAATAAATGACGTCCCTGAGTGGAGGTAAGCCATGAGCATCCGAGTGAGGTTAGGTCCCACATTGGATTTCTGTAGGATACTGTATAGTTTGGTATAGTCAACTGTGTCAAAGGCTGATGATAAGTCCAACGATAGGATGTGGGTAGCTGAGTGGTGTTTATTGAAGTATTATCCATATTATCCTTCCCCTATTCATTTCAATGGTAGCCAGCTTGTCTTTCCCGCACTGAGGGTAGACCATTGCCATTGGTTAGCTGTATGCTATTGTAATACAAAGAGAGCGGCAGGATAAAGAGAAATGCCGACCTCACTAATAATGGGCTGGTCCCACAGGTCACTTTTAGGTAGGTGGTACAGTGATAGGTACTACAGTTTACATGTTCAGTTCAACGGCGCCAGTCCCTAGTCGCTAGCCCATAGTCTGTCATGGAGTTCATGTAGTAGTTTCAGACGCTTTCACTCAGTATCCTAGTGTCCAGGAAGTTGGGAGTTGAGTGTGGGTGGGTGGATTGGTGGCCCCCACGCAACACCGCAGTGTCGGGTGACTACAAAACAAAGACCAACGACCCAAATAATAAAGACCTGTACAAATACAAAACACATGTGTTAACTTTCGTTTATTGTTTTGGTTCCCCAACACGCCTCTGTAACCTGCTTCTTTACTAACCTGCTCCTTTAAATGGCAATGTGACCTCACGCTCTCTGGCAATGGGACCTAAAGCTCTTTGGAACCTAATGCTCTTTGGGACGTAACGCGACTTTACCTCTTTGTTTTGTACAGGTCACAATGAGCGTTATGTACCATTGCTATTTAAAGGAGCAGGTTAGTAAAGGAGCAAGTTACAGAGGCGTGACGGGGGATTCAAAACAATTAACGAAAGTTAACACATGTAACAAGATTATGCAGGTCTTTATAATTGGGTCTTTGTTTTTGTAGTCACCCCGCCGTGTCCGCGAATTATACATTGTAAAAAATTATTTAAAAAAATTTTTATTATAAAAAAAAATATCATTAAAATTAATTTCCGAAATTAACATCCCGAAATTAATTTATGGACGTCCATTAATTAGTTATTTCATTACGATTCTGATTGGTTGATAGATTAATTTCGGGACGTCCATAAATTAATTTCGGGACGTCCATAAGTTAATTTCGGGACGTCCATAAGTTAATTTCGGGACGTCCATATAGTTAATTTCTGGACGTCCATAAATTAATTTCGGGACGTTCAGATTATTATACATACTCCTCCTTTTTTAACGAAGCCCCATTCAACTCCTTTTATAACACTGTGTACTCTATCAATGCCTCAGTGGGCGGACTCCAGTACTGCAAGGCTCAGCGCCGGGTAAGTTAACAATCTGTCAATAATAAAAATGAAAGCGAGCCGACATTTAGTCAGATCCACCAAATGGATGGCCAAGGAGACAGACTGTCTGGATTGAGCTGATTCGAGTTAAATCGCTTTGCTTAAACGACCAAGTAGCCCATAGGAATACACTACATTTTTTTGGTGATTTTGGTCATTTTGGCCGCCAAAACGATCAAGTTAATGTTTATTGGGATTGGGACTGTATTTGGTGGATACGATGCCAAGTATAGTGGAAACACACTACTGGACGGATTCCATGGTGGTGTGATATCCCAAGACGCGATATCCCATATTCGTAGCGAATCGGGTGGATGAGATAAGAGCAACTACGGACTTGGACAAGTGGCACTACTGCCCGACTGACGACAATCCGGGGACTTGCTATCGAGGGGAGTACAATGCCACGCTTTCTCGAGAAAGCAAGAGTTGTGGCAGCATGGTCCACACTTCCTCAATGACAGGTCGAAGTGGCCACCGATGAGGAAAGTATATCCAAATGGAGAGGAAGGACGCAATAAAAATTCATCCCTCTCCAGGGGAAATTCGACGCAAATAACAGCTGATTACTCTCAAAAATATAACTGTAACCTGTTCTATTGTGCTTAGTTTATTGTTTTGTTAAAAATGACGTGCCACTGTAACCTGCTCCTTTCCCTAAATTGAGAATTTAACATTGAGGCGGGATATTAATTCGCCAAGGCGGGTTTTGCGTCCAGTTCCCCCCCACCTCCACCCCCCCCCCCCCCCCCCTGTCTTAAAGTTTTTATGTAAGTGCTAGGCTATTGCTGCAGTAATACTGTATTTATTTAGGGGGATTATGTATTTATTTTGTGCAAAAACGTATTTGTTTTGGGGGAAAAGGTATTTTTATTTTAGGGGATAATGTATTTGTTTTGGGGAAAATATATTTATTTTGGGCGAATATGTATTTGTTTTGGGCGAAAATGTATTTGTTTTGGGGGAAAAAAAATTTATTATTTTTTTTTTTTTAAATTTGTAATTATTTTGGGGGATTTGTCATTTATTTTGGCGCTAATAATTGGTTTTGGGGAGCATTTATTTCTTTTGGTATTGAATAATTTGTTTTGATGTTGAATAATTGTTTTTGGTGTTAAAAAATTTGTTTAGGTGTTTGAATAATTTTATTTGGGGTGACTTTATTTTATTTGGTGTTGAATAATTTTTTTGGGGTCGCATTATTTAATTTGGTGAAAATATTTTTTTTTGGTGAAATTTTCATCAATTTTGGGATGAATTTAATTGGTAGCCTTTATAAATAAATTGGAGTTGAGCTGTTAATGCAACTGTAATTAAAGATGTAATATTATGGTTTTCTTCAGAAATGGAAAAAATGAGAAAGCGCGTCACCGGGGGTTGAACCAGCGCTATACGTACGTTTCAGCATATCAGGCCTCATCAGTAGCGCTAACCAGTTCAGCCACTTGTCCCTGACATTCACTATCCCACCTAATCCACTTCTATTGAACGGGCAGTCTTAAGTTGCATATCCTATCTCTAACAGCGGACCTACCGGCCTCAAGTATGTTAGAGTGAAACGGGGGGAAAGTACAAATAAATAAATATTCAGCTCAATTTCAGCTTCTTTTTATGGCACTTTTTTTATAATATTTCCTTAGAAACTTATTTTATGCTACTTTTGTTAGGTGGATATTATGACTAGGGTTCATAGAATTGTAATAAAAAGTCTTTCTGGAATTTTCATCTTGTAGTTGCTAAGGTAACCGGGTGTAAAGTTCAAACTTTGCGCGCCTGTAATTCAAGACGACGAGGGATTCTTATTAATGATGCAGATTTATCATAAACATAAAGAAAACTGTTTCGTGCGAATCCTTTTACTTTTTGGCGCTTTTAAAATCACTGGCAACCATAAAAAACAGAAGCTACATTACCCATCTTCAAAAATACGCGCCAGATTTATTTTAAGACTCCAATAATATTGTTAAAATATTGCAGTCAGACTTAGTTCATCTAAAATAAAAGGTGGCATTGAAGGAATGTCAGGTGGGATCGATCTGGTGTCATCTGCGATAGAAGTATGGCGCTCTAACCATTCCGATAGTGGCTCTGATTAAAAATAAAGTAGGACCTTGAAATTACTACAGTAGGCCTACAGTATAATAACTTGTATATCCACCGAAATACCAAAACATAATCTAAAATTGTGACATTATACAGTCTTCAGTACTGTAGCTCCTTTAATTTATTGTTTAGTATGACAACTATTAAGTTTAGCGAGAGAAACTCTCCTCTGGTCCCCTTTTAATTGCTGTTTCATTGATAAGATGTTCTTCCTGGTAAGATAACCTCTCACACTGCCCTGTATCCGCACTGCCGCCTCACTCTCGCGCTCCCATTGCGTAAGTGATGGCGAGACTCCCATGCCAACCGAATGGCCCTGACCTCCTCGCTCTATGATAGACGTCGCATGCGATTCGGAGTGCCGTTTATACTGGTACGGTACCGCGTGATAGCTGTGAATCATCTTGCGATGAGAAGAGCCGGACTTTTGCGCCAAATACGTGCGAACCTCGTTCTGAATTACAGAAGCCGCCCGTTCGTAAACTTCTGCAGGAATATCCGGCAAAGACGTTAAATAAACCGCCGACTCTGACAGTCCCATAGATTTCCTTTTTCTTTGCAATATATTACATTCTCGGAAAGACATGTTTTTTGAGTCTTCTGAATATGGGAGAGGAGTCGCTGCCTGTTGTTCAACTTGCGATATTTCTACAAGGCCTTTGGTATCCATTTTGTCGCCCATGCCAACGGATCTTCTAGAATATTGTACATTTAATCGCGTCAGGTGGCCACGAACCAATGATTGAATCTTTATAGCAGCTGCAGTTTCTTTGCTAAGAGGGCCACTGGTATCCATTTTGTCGCCCATACCAACGAATCTTCTAGAACGTTGCAAACTCAATCGCGTCTGGTGCCCACGAACCAAAGATTGAATCTTTATAGCAGCTGCAGTTTCTTTGCTAAGAGGGCCACTAGTATCCATTTTGTTGCCCATACCAACGAATCTTCTAGAACGTTGCAAACTCAATCGCGTCAGGTGGCCACGAACCAAAGATTGAATCTTTATAGCAGCTGCAGTTTCTTTGCTAAGAGGGCCACTGGTATCCATTTTGTCGCCTATACCAACGAATCTTCTAGAACGTTGCAAACTCAATCGCGTCAGGTGCCCACGAACCAATGATTGAATCTTTATAGCAGCTGCAGTTTCTTTGCTAAGAGGGCCACTAGTATCCATTTTGTTGCCCATACCAACGAATCTTCTAGAACGTTGCAAACTCAATCGCGTCAGGTGGCCACGAACCAATGATTGAATCTTTATAGCAGCTGCAGTTTCTTTGCTAAGAGGGCCACTAGTATCCATTTTGTTGCCCATACCAACGAATCTTCTAGAACGTTGCAAACTCAATCGCGTCAGGTGCCCACGAACCAATGATTGAATCTTTATAGCAGCTGCAGTTTCTTTGCTAAGAGGGCCACTAGTATCCATTTTGTTGCCCATACCAACGAATCTTCTAGAACGTTGCAAACTCAATCGCGTCAGGTGGCCACGAACCAATGATTGAATCTTTATAGCAGCTGCAGTTTCTTTGCTAAGAGGGCCACTAGTATCCATTTTGTTGCCCATACCAACGAATCTTCTAGAACGTTGCAAACTCAATCGCGTCAGGTGCCCACGAACCAATGATTGAATCTTTATAGCAGCTGCAGTTTCTTTGCTAAGAGGGCCACTAGTATCCATTTTGTTGCCCATACCAACGAATCTTCTAGAACGTTGCAAACTCAATCGCGTCAGGTGGCCACGAACCAATGATTGAATCTTTATAGCAGCTGCAGTTTCTTTGCTAAGAGGGCCACTAGTATCCATTTTGTTGCCCATACCAACGAATCTTCTAGAACGTTGCAAACTCAATCGCGTCAGATGCCCACGAACCAGTGATTGAATCTTTATAGCAGCTGCGATTTCTTTATTGCGATTGTCCTCTGATATTGCGTCAACAACTCTACGCGATCGTGGTGGTTGCGTGTGGATTCGCCGCAAGATCGGCCGACATTCGAGCAGCCGCAATGCCGTTTTCGTGGCGTCATGCTGCCGCATACCGGATCGTTCTTCTACCGCGTTGACTTCGGTCAACAAATTTTCAAAATAATCTAAAGCAAATTCTGGAATATTATCTGGTCGATTACGAAAAACTTCTGTAGTAAAAGATTCCAGTATTAAACTCAAGAGTACCTGGGGTGGGCGTATCGTCTTTGTAGTGGCGTATGATGGCCTTTGTCTGGGTCGTTCTTCAGTCACTCCAACATCGGCTAATAAATTTTCGAAGTAATGTATAGCGAATTCTGGAATATTTTTCGGCCGTTTGCGAATAACCTCTTTAGTAAATGATAATATTATTGGGCGTAACTTTAGAGCCATCAGTAAAAAACTACAGGTACAGCATCAATCAATTAAGTTGCTATACAGGATTAGCGAAAATTAACCTGATTATTTATTATAATTATTATTGATAATAATAAAACAGTTTCTATGGAATTCGTTAGCACTGCTGCAAAGTAACAGTAGCCTCCTAATCACATTTTTGAGAGGTCACGGGAAATACGACTTTTGTTAAATTGTCATATTTAGTATTAGCATGAAGGAACTCTAATTCCAATACAATAAAAGTCACAACACCAAAAAAAGTTTCAACAGAATCAAGGTTCTGCAACAAATGGGATTAAAGATTCCTCAAGTAATGACTTTGAATATTTGAATTATATGACCAATAATTTCTTTAAAACATAGTTTTCAAACGAGATTGCCATCTTCTTAGTTCCGATTATGTGATGGAAAAATTGTAAAATTTATTAATAAAAAACTACTGTACTGTATGGCATTGGGTAAATTAATATTGCTGTATTAAATTATTGGCGTGACATATTTATTTTTTTTAATATTTTTTCGTTTAATTTTTTTATGTTTTTATTCGTTTTCAAATCAACTCATTCCCATTTATTATTTCCATTTCCATTTTATTTCCAAATTTTCACACCCCCCTTAGAAAATAAGGAAATAAGCTGCAAAGTTTTAGGGAATCCTACTGTATATGGTGTCGGACGTTACGGACATTCTCAATTTTTGAAAGTTTTTCTTTAAATCTACGCAAATACTGGAATTTTGACATCAGATTGCGTTGAATAAATGAGTTATTAATTGAGAATTATTTAAAACTATTTTTATATATTTAATCATTTTATTATTGAAAATCATAATATGGACAAAGAGTCTTGAAGTTTTAGGGCCTAGTATTTAGTAGTAGACCTAAATGCATATAAACAATACAGTTCTGGAATAGGTATGCTTTTACACGATACACTGCAATTTAGATTAATAGTGTTGTAATAATTAATAGTGTCGGACGTTACAATGTGTCGGACGTTACTAAACTTCAATCACCTAAATCACAGCCTTTATGGTAGCCTGGAATGCCATAAATGGGACAAAAGACGCCATCTTACGTCGGCATTGAGTCTTTTAATTTATAATATATTGTTTGCCATACAATAGAAAAGTAATTGAGAAAAAATGTAAAAAAAAGTATCTGACGTTACAATTGGATACAGGTAGCTTTTAATTTTAATGCTTATTGTACGAGAAGCGTTCTGTTTATGGCGTAGAACTACCTCCTTGGAATGTGCATTTACGGCTGATTACAATGATACCAAGGATAGCCTATATGAATAAACAGTAAAAAAATATTTCGCCTTGAATTTTGGTATTTTTTTGTTTTACCTAAGTCTTGATGATGGTCGAAATAATCGCAAAATTACCTACTTTATACCCGCAAATCATTTTTAAAGTTTAATTTTTTTCATGACGTCTCCCATTTTTTGTGGAAATGCCCTATCTTATGTTGGACAATACCTTTACATTGTTTGACGTACAGTATTTTGATTATTTTTACATAATTTAAATATAGATATCATCTATGCATCTTCGAACACTCAGAACCATCGCTCATCCCAATTCCTAGAGATAGGGAGTGAGTTTCGACCCTATCAAAATTATGATTATAAATTTAACATCAAGACGTGATATTATTAATTCGCCGATATGGGATTTCTAACCCCCCCCCCCCCCCCCCCCCGCGCCTCCCAATTACAAACTCCATGCGATGCTTTCTAAGTAAGTTGGGGAAAGTGTGAGGACGGTAGACTGAAACGCGACCTACTCAGTACATTTGTATTCACAGCTCAGCCACAGTTTATTTATTTAAATGTGCCGATATCGCCTGGCGTTTTTGGAAGTGGTGTATTCCTCCCAACACCACATATGGTCTCAGCAGCCAGGGCGCACCTCTACCTTGCACCCTTAAGTGGTGGGTAAATGAGTACTGGAGTTTCCTTTGGGGAGTATAGTTCTGAGGGGGGAGGGGGGCACTGGAATTAAGTCGTCAGACTTTATGTGTAACCCCTGGCCTAGTGACAGATGAAAACTTTACTCTATTCTGTTTACTTTACTTCATCACTACAGATAATCAACTAGCTATTCTCTGATTGGTCCTTGCTTGAGGTGAATTGCATTGTCAATGTCAAGATTTTATGGGGTTTGTAAATATTCAGTCCGGTATCACAGGCGAAAATGTCCCCCCGCGGGGACCGCAGAATGCTGCTACTACAGTGCTCAAACCGACTGTACTTGGCCGCCCAATGATAAACACAGAGGTCCGCGTCTACTAACGCATCAACTGCCTCACTAACCAATCTTACTATAAAAAAAATTAACCGGAAAGTGGGATTTAACTCGGTACATAGAGATTCCAAGTCTCGCGCTCTACCAACTTCGTCACTGAAGCCTTATAAAACAAAAACTCAACTGGAAATTAACAACAACACCAACAACAACCGAGAGAATACTATAGGTGTCGCTACGGGGACCTAACAAACCCGATGACATAGTGCGTGGATAATGGAAAACCGAAAGCCTCATAAGTTTATCGCAGCCCCGCGGTGGGATGTATTTATTATCTCCTAATGTGGGTAGTTTCTTGTTACAACAAAAAGCCAAATAATTAACAATAATCTTACCGATAACTTAAAATCCAAAAGTAAAATATTCATAAGCGATCGATCAGTCAAAAAGCCTAGAGCTAGTTTAGTAACTACATTTTTATATTACATGTGGTTTTAATGGAATTTTGAAATAATTATGTATTTAGAATGTTTAACACAAAAACCAACTCTATATGACCAATAGGTAAAGAAAAAAGTAAAGATTTTATTAAATTATAAAAGTTTTAGTATATAATTGTTTTTTAAGATTATATAGTTTCGTTTTATTTTCTCCTGAACATTATTAAATTATTAAAACAATATTATTATTTTATAAAAAATTAGTCTTTCGGATTTTAAGATTCCTACCATAATTTAATCCGTAACCAAACTGCGAATTAATATCAACATCTACCAGCTACCTAGATACACAATAACTATCAGTAAAAGTCTATATGACCAATCAGTAAATCGTAATTATCCATTTATTTAGTATATCAACCGACCCGGCCCACTGCTGTATCGAATATACCGCTAACAGTTTTATACATTTGATTGGGTTTCCTAGCCGCGTCTATAACCTTTAATAAACCCCGATCCTTGTAGTAACCGACTAATGGGGTAGTCAGTTCGTGGTACGTAGCGAGTCTCTTCCGTAAAGCGGTGGCGTTGTCGTCAGAACGTCTGGTCAACGGCTCCCCCGTGACGTCATCAATCATAGGCCGGTTGGGAGGGCAGAATTCCTCGTGGTAGGTGCGACCGCTGGGTAGATGGAAGAGGCGACCCGTAATACGTCGGAGTAACAGTTCCGGGTCGATATCGAACTCAACTACCGCGTCTAACGGAGTCGATCGCTTCTCGAGGAGTGAGTCGAGGCCCTCGGCTTGGCGAATGGTGCGCGGAAATCCGTCCAATAGGAATCCTTTACGGCACTCTCGTCGGTTCAGATGGTCGTCTATGAGGCTGAGGACCAGGTCGTCGCTGGCCAGTTTACCCGAGTCCATAACCGCTTTGAGTTTGAGTCCGAGTTCGGAGCCGGATTGGGCCTCGGCTCGCAGCATGTCGCCGGTAGATAGATGGCAAACCTAGAACGGGATAAATGGCAAACCTAGACGGGGATAATGGTAAACATAGAACAGGATAAATGGCAAACCTAGAACGGGATAAATGGCAAACCTAGACCGGGATAAATGTCAAACCAAGAACAGAATAAATGACAAACCTAGAACGGGATAAATGGCAAACCTAGACCGGGATAAATGTCAAACCAAGAACAGGATAAATGGAAAACCTAGAAGGGGATAAATGGTAAACATAGAACAGGATAAATGGCAAACCTAGAACGGGATAAATGGAAAACCTAGAACGGGATAAATGGAAAACCTAGAAGGGGATAAATGGTAAACATAGAACAGGATAAATGGCAAACCTAGAACGGGATAAATGGCAAACATAGAATGGGATGAATGGCAAACCAAGAACAGAATAAATGATAAACCTAGAACGGGATGAATGGCAAACATAGAATGGGATGAATGGCAAACCAAGAACAGGATAAATGGCAAACCTAGAATGGGATGAATGGCAAACATAGAATGGGATGAATGGCAAACATAGAATGGGATGAATGGCAAACCAAGAACAGAATAAATGACAAACCTAGAACGGGATGAATGGCAAACATAGAATGGGATGAATGGCAAACCAAGAACAGGATAAATGGCAAACCTAGAATGGGATGAATGGCAAACATAGAATGGGATGAATGGCAAACATAGAATGGGATGAATGGCAAACCAAGAACAGGATAAATGGCAAAACCAAGAACAGAATAAATGACAAACCTAGAACGGGATAAATGGAAAACCTAGAACGGGATAAATGGCTAACCTAGAACGGGATAAATGGAAAACCTAGACGGGGATAAATGGTAAACATAGAACAGGATAAATGGCAAACCTAGACGGGGATAAATGGTAAACATAGAACAGGATAAATGGCAAACCAAGAACAGAATAAATGACAAACCTAGAACGGGATAAATGGCAAACCTAGACCGGGATAAATGTCAAACCAAGAACAGGATAAATGGAAAACCTAGAAGGGGATAAATGGTAAACATAGAACAGGATAAATGGCAAACCTAGAACGGGATAAATGGAAAACCTAGAACGGGATAAATGGAAAACCTAGAAGGGGATAAATGGTAAACATAGAACAGGATAAATGGCAAACCTAGAACGGGATAAATGGCAAACATAGAATGGGATGAATGGCAAACCAAGAACAGAATAAATGACAAACCTAGAACGGGATGAATGGCAAACATAGAATGGGATGAATGGCAAACCAAGAACAGGATAAATGGCAAACCTAGAATGGGATAAATGGCAAACATAGAATGGGATGAATGGCAAACATAGAATGGGATGAATGGCAAACCAACAACAGGATAAATGGCAAAACCAAGAACAGAATAAATGACAAACCTAGAACGGGATAAATGGCAACTAGAATGGGATGAATGGCAAACCAAGAACAGAATAAATGACAAACCTAGAACGGGATAAATGGCAAACATAGAATGGGATGAATGGCAAACCAAGAACAGGATAAATGGCAAACCTAGAATGGGATGAATGGCAAACATAGAATGGGATGAATGGCAAACATAGAATGGGATGAATGGCAAACCAAGAACAGGATAAATGGCAAACCAAGAACAGAATAAATGACAAACCTAGAACGGGATAAATGGCAAACATAGAATAGGATGAATGGCAAACCAAGAACAGAATAAATGACAAACCTAGAACGGGATAAATGGCAAACATAGAATGGGATGAATGGCAAACCAAGAACAGAATAAATGACAAACCTAGAACGGGATAAATGGCAAACATAGAATGGGATGAATGGCAAACCAAGAACAGAATAAATGACAAACCTAGAACGGGATAAATGGCAAACCTAGAACGGGATAAATGGCAAACATAGAATGGGATGAATGGCAAACCAAGAACAGAATAAATGACAAACCTAGAACGGGATAAATGGCAAACCTAGAACGGGATAAATGGCAAACATAGAATGGGATGAATGGCAAACCAAGAACAGGATAAATGGCAAACCAAGAACAGAATAAATGACAAACCTAGAACGGGATAAATGGCAAACCTAGAAAGGGATGAATGGCAAACCAAGAACAGAATAAATGACAAACCTAGAACGGGATAAATGGCAAACCTAGAATGGGATGAATGGCAAACCAACATCGGGATAAATGACAAACCTAGAACGGGATAAATGGCAAACCTAGAACGGGATAAATGGCAAACATAGAATGGGATGAATGGCAAACCAAGAACAGAATAAATGACAAACCTAGAACGGGATAAATGGCAAACCTAGAACGGGATAAATGGCAAACATAGAATGGGATGAATGGCAAACCAAGAACAGGATAAATGGCAAATCAAGAACAGAATAAATGACAAACCTAGAACGGGATAAATGGCAAACCTAGAATGGGATGAATGGCAAACCAAGAACAGAATAAATGACAAACCTAGAACGGGATAAATGGCAAACCTAGAATGGGATGAATGGCAAACCAACATCGGGATAAATGACAAACCTAGAACGGGATAAATGGCAAACCTAGAATGGGATGAATGGCAAACCAAGAACAGGATAAATGGCAAACCAAGAACAGAATAAATGACAAACCTAGAACGGGATAAATGGCAAACCTAGAATGGGATGAATGGCAAACCAAGAACAGAATAAATGACAAACCTAGAACGGGATAAATGGCAAACATAGAATGGGATGAATGGCAAACCAAGAACAGAATAAATGACAAACCTAGAACGGGATAAATGGCAAACATAGAATGGGATGAATGGCAAACCAAGAACAGAATAAATGACAAACCTAGAACGGGATAAATGGCAAACCTAGAATGGGATGAATGGCAAACCAACATCGGGATAAATGACAAACCTAGAACGGGATAAATGGCAAACATAGAATGGGATGAATGGCAAACCAAGAACAGGATAAATGGCAAACCTAGAACGGGATAAATGGCAAACCTAGAATGGGATGAATGGCAAACCAAGAACAGAATAAATGACAAACCTAGAACGGGATAAATGGCAAACCTAGAATGGGATGAATGGCAAACCAAGAACAGAATAAATGACAAACCTAGAACGGGATAAATGGCAAACCTAGAATGGGATAAATGGCAAACCTAGAATGGGATGAATGGCAAACCAAGAACAGAATAAATGACAAACTTAGAACGGGATAAATGGCAAACCTAGAATGGGATGAATGGCAAACCAAGAACAGAATAAATGACAAACCTAGAACGGGATAAATGGCAAACCTAGAATGGGATAAATGGCAAACCTAGAATGGGATGAATGGCAAACCAAGAACAGAATAAATGGCAAACCTAGAATGGGATGAATGGCAAACCAAGAACAGAATAAATGACAAACCTAGAACGGGATAAATGGCAAACCTAGAATGGGATGAATGGCAAACCAAGAACAGAATAAATGACAAACCTAGAACGGGATAAATGGCAAACCTAGAATGGGATAAATGGCAAACCTAGAATGGGATGAATGGCAAACCAAGAACAGAATAAATGACAAACCAAGAACAGAATAAATAACAAACCTAGAACGGGATGAATGGCAAACCAAGAACAGAATAAATGACAAACCTAGAACGGGATAAATGGCAAACCTAGAATGGGATGAATGGCAAACCAAGAACAGAATAAATGACAAACCTAGAACGGGATAAATGGCAAACCTAGAATGGGATAAATGGCAAACCTAGAATGGGATGAATGGCAAACCAAGAACAGAATAAATGGCAAACCTAGAATGGGATGAATGGCAAACCAAGAACAGAATAAATGACAAACCTAGAACGGGATAAATGGCAAACCTAGAATGGGATGAATGGCAAACCAAGAACAGAATAAATGACAAACCTAGAACGGGATAAATGGCAAACCTAGAATGGGATAAATGGCAAACCTAGAATGGGATGAATGGCAAACCAAGAACAGAATAAATGACAAACCAAGAACAGAATAAATGACAAACCTAGAACGGGATGAATGGCAAACCAAGAACAGAATAAATGACAAACCTAGAACGGGATAAATGGCAAACCTAGAATGGGATGAATGGCAAACCAAGAACAGAATAAATGACAAACCTAGAACGGGATAAATGGCAAACCTAGAATGGGATGAATGGCAAACCAAGAACAGAATAAATGACAAACCTAGAACGGGATAAATGGCAAACCTAGAATGGGATAAATGGCAAACCTAGAATGGGATGAATGGCAAACCAAGAACAGAATAAATGACAAACCAAGAACAGAATAAATGACAAACCTAGAACGGGATGAATGGCAAACCAAGAACAGGATAAATGGCAAACCTAGAATGGGATAAATGGGAAACCAACATCGGGATAAATGGCAAACATAGAATGGGATGAATGGCAAACCAAGAACGGGATAAATGGCAAACCAAGAACAGAATAAATGACAAACCTAGAACGGGATAAATGGCAAACATAGAACGGGATAAATGGCTAACCTAGAATGGGATGAATGGCAAACCAAGAACAGAATAAATGACAAACCTAGAACGGGATAAATGGCAAACCTAGAATGGGATGAATGGCAAACCAAGAACAGAATAAATGACAAACCTAGAACGGGATAAATGGCAAACCTAGAATGGGATAAATGGCAAACCTAGAATGGGATGAATGGCAAACCAAGAACAGAATAAATGACAAACCTAGAACGGGATAAATGGCAAACCTAGAATGGGATAAATGGCAAACATAGAATGGGATGAATGGCAAACCAAGAACAGAATAAATGACAAACCTAGAACGGGATAAATGGCAAACCTAGAACGGGATAAATGGCAAACATAGAATGGGATGAATGGCAAACCAAGAACAGGATAAATGGCAAACCAAGAACAGAATAAATGACAAACCTAGAACGGGATAAATGGCAAACATAGAATGGGATGAATGGCAAACCAAGAACAGGATAAATGGCAAACCTAGAACGGGATAAATGGCAAACCTAGAATAGGATGAATGGCAAACCAAGAACAGAATAAATGACAAACCTAGAACGGGATAAATGGCAAACCTAGAATGGGATGAATGGCAAACCAAGAACAGGATAAATGGCAAACCTAGAACGGGATAAATGGCAAACCTAGAATGGGATGAATGGCAAACCAAGAACAGAATAAATGACAAACCTAGAACGGGATAAATGGCAAACCTAGAATGGGATGAATGGCAAACCAAGAACAGAATAAATGACAAACCTAGAACGGGATAAATGGCAAACCTAGAATGGGATAAATGGCAAACCTAGAATGGGATGAATGGCAAACCAAGAACAGAATAAATGATAAACCTAGAACGGGATAAATGGCAAACCTAGAATGGGATGAATGGCAAACCAAGAACAGAATAAATGACAAACCTAGAACGGGATAAATGGCAAACCTAGAATGGGATAAATGGCAAACCTAGAATGGGATGAATGGCAAACCAAGAACAGAATAAATGACAAACCTAGAACGGGATAAATGGCAAACCTAGAACGGGATAAATGGCAAACCTAGAATGGGATGAATGGCAAACCAAGAACAGAATAAATGGCAAACCTAGAATGGGATAAATGGCAAACCTAGAATGGGATGAATGGCAAACCAAGAACAGAATAAATGACAAACCTAGAACGGGATAAATGGCAAACCTAGAATGGGATGAATGGCAAACCAAGAACAGAATAAATGACAAACCTAGAACGGGATAAATGGCAAACCTAGAATGGGATGAATGGCAAACCAAGAACAGAATAAATGACAAACCTAGAACGGGATAAATGTCAAACCTAGAATGGGATAAATGGCAAACCTAGAATGGGATGAATGGCAAACCAAGAACAGAATAAATGACAAACCAAGAACAGAATAAATGACAAACCTAGAACGGGATGAATGGCAAACCAAGAACAGAATAAATGACAAACCTAGAACGGGATAAATGGCAAACCTAGAATGGGATGAATGGCAAACCAAGAACAGAATAAATGACAAACCTAGAACGGGATAAATGGCAAACCTAGAATGGGATAAATGGCAAACCTAGAATGGGATGAATGGCAAACCAAGAACAGAATAAATGACAAACCTAGAACGGGATAAATGGCAAACCTAGAATGGGATGAATGGCAAACCAAGAACAGAATAAATGACAAACCTAGAACGGGATAAATGGCAAACTTAGAATGGGATGAATGGCAAACCAAGAACAGAATAAATGGCAAACCTAGAATGGGATAAATGGCAAACCTAGAATGGGATGAATGGCAAACCAAGAACAGAATAAATGACAAACCTAGAACGGGATAAATGGCAAACCTAGAATGGGATGAATGGCAAACCAAGAACAGAATAAATGACAAACCTAGAACGGGATAAATGGCAAACCTAGAACGGGATATATGGCAAACATAGAACGGGATAAATGGGAAACCTAGACGGGGATAAATGGTAAACCAAGAACGGGATAAATGGGAAACCAAGAACGGGATAAATGGGAAACATAGAACGGGATAAATGGGAAACCTAGAACGGGATAAATGGGAAACCAAGAACGGGATAAATGGGAAACATAGAACGGGATAAATGGGAAACCTAGAACGGGATAAATGGTAAACATAGAACAGAATAAATGACAAACCTAGAACGGGATAAATGGCAAACCTAGAATGGGATGAATGGCAAACCAAGAACAGAATAAATGACAAACCTAGAACGGGATAAATGGCAAACCTAGAATGGGATAAATGGCAAACCTAGAATGGGATGAATGGCAAACCAAGAACAGAATAAATGACAAACCAAGAACAGAATAAATGACAAACCTAGAACGGGATGAATGGCAAACCAAGAACAGAATAAATGACAAACCTAGAACGGGATAAATGGCAAACCTAGAATGGGATGAATGGCAAACCAAGAACAGAATAAATGACAAACCTAGAACGGGATAAATGGCAAACCTAGAATGGGATAAATGGCAAACCTAGAATGGGATGAATGGCAAACCAAGAACAGAATAAATGACAAACCTAGAACGGGATAAATGGCAAACCTAGAATGGGATGAATGGCAAACCAAGAACAGAATAAATGACAAACCTAGAACGGGATAAATGGCAAACCTAGAATGGGATAAATGGCAAACCTAGAATGGGATGAATGGCAAACCAAGAACAGAATAAATGACAAACCAAGAACAGAATAAATGACAAACCTAGAACGGGATGAATGGCAAACCAAGAACAGGATAAATGGCAAACCTTGAATGGGATAAATGGGAAACCAACATCGGGATAAATGGCAAACATAGAATGGGATGAATGGCAAACCAAGAACGGGATAAATGGCAAACCAAGAACAGAATAAATGACAAACCTAGAACGGGATAAATGGCAAACATAGAACGGGATAAATGGCTAACCTAGAATGGGATGAATGGCAAACCAAGAACAGAATAAATGACAAACCTAGAACGGGATAAATGGCAAACCTAGAATGGGATGAATGGCAAACCAAGAACAGAATAAATGACAAACCTAGAACGGGATAAATGGCAAACCTAGAATGGGATAAATGGCAAACCTAGAATGGGATGAATGGCAAACCAAGAACAGAATAAATGACAAACCTAGAACGGGATAAATGGCAAACCTAGAATGGGATAAATGGCAAACATAGAATGGGATGAATGGCAAACCAAGAACAGAATAAATGACAAACCTAGAACGGGATAAATGGCAAACCTAGAACGGGATAAATGGCAAACATAGAATGGGTTGAATGGCAAACCAAGAACAGGATAAATGGCAAACCAAGAACAGAATAAATGACAAACCTAGAACGGGATAAATGGCAAACATAGAATGGGATGAATGGCAAACCAAGAACAGAATAAATGACAAACCTAGAACGGGATAAATGGCAAACATAGAATGGGATGAATGGCAAACCAAGAACAGAATAAATGACAAACCTTGAACGGGATAAATGGCAAACCTAGAACGGGATAAATGGCAAACATAGAATGGGATGATTGGCAAACCAAGAACAGAATAAATGACAAACCTAGAACGGGATAAATGGCAAACCTAGAATGGGATGAATGGCAAACCAAGAACAGAATAAATGACAAACCTAGAACGGGATAAATGGCAAACCTAGAATGGGATGAATGGCAAACCAACATCGGGATAAATGACAAACCTAGAACGGGATAAATGGCAAACCTAGAACGGGATAAATGGCAAACATAGAATGGGATGAATGGCAAACCAAGAACAGAATAAATGACAAACCTAGAACGGGATAAATGGCAAACCTAGAACGGGATAAATGGCAAACATAGAATGGGATGAATGGCAAACCAAGAACAGGATAAATGGCAAACCAAGAACAGAATAAATGACAAACCTAGAACGGGATAAATGGCAAACCTAGAATGGGATGAATGGCAAACCAAGAACAGAATAAATGACAAACCTAGAAAGGGATAAATGGCAAACCTAGAATGGGATGAATGGCAAACCAACATCGGGATAAATGACAAACCTAGAACGGGATAAATGGCAAACCTAGAATGGGATGAATGGCAAACCAAGAACAGCATAAATGGCAAACCAAGAACAGAATAAATGACAAACCTAGAACGGGATAAATGGCAAACCTAGAATGGGATGAATGGCAAACCAAGAAGAGAATAAATGACAAACCTAGAACGGGATAAATGGCAAACATAGAATGGGATGAATGGCAAACCAAGAACAGAATAAATGACAAACCTAGAACGGGATAAATGGCAAACATAGAATGGGATGAATGGCAAACCAAGAACAGAATAAATGACAAACCTAGAACGGGATAAATGGCAAACCTAGAATGGGATGAATGGCAAACCAACATCGGGATAAATGACAAACCTAGAACGGGATAAATGGCAAACATAGAATGGGATGAATGGCAAACCAAGAACAGGATAAATGGCAAACCTAGAACGGGATAAATGGCAAACCTAGAATGGGATGAATGGCAAACCAAGAACAGAATAAATGACAAACCTAGAACGGGATAAATGGCAAACCTAGAATGGGATGAATGGCAAACCAAGAACAGAATAAATGACAAACCTAGAACGGGATAAATGGCAAACCTAGAATGGGATAAATGGCAAACCTAGAATGGGATGAATGGCAAACAAAGAACAGAATAAATGACAAACCTAGAACGGGATAAATGGCAAACCTAGAATGGGATGAATGGCAAACCAAGAACAGAATAAATGACAAACCTAGAACGGGATAAATGGCAAACCTAGAATGGGATAAATGGCAAACCTAGAATGGGATGAATGGCAAACCAAGAACAGAATAAATGACAAACCTAGAACGGGATAAATGGCAAACCTAGAATGGGATGAATGGCAAACCAAGAACAGAATAAATGACAAACCTAGAACGGGATAAATGGCAAACCTAGAATGGGATAAATGGCAAACCTAGAATGGGATGAATGGCAAACCAAGAACAGAATAAATGACAAACCAAGAACAGAATAAATGACAAACCTAGAACGGGATGAATGGCAAACCAAGAACAGGATAAATGGCAAACCTTGATTGGGATAAATGGGAAACCAACATCGGGATAAATGGCAAACATAGAATGGGATGAATGGCAAACCAAGAACGGGATAAATGGCAAACCAAGAACAGAATAAATGACAAACCTAGAACGGGATAAATGGCAAACATAGACGGGATAAATGGCTAACCTAGAACGGGATAAATGGCAAACCTAGAATGGGATAAATGGCAAACCTAGAATGGGATGAATGGCAAACCAAGAACAGAATAAATGACAAACCTAGAACGGGATAAATGGCAAACCTAGAATGGGATGAATGGCAAACCAAGAACAGAATAAATGACAAACCTAGAACGGGATAAATGGCAAACCTAGAATGGGATAAATGGCAAACCTAGAATGGGATGAATGGCAAACCAAGAACAGAATAAATGACAAACCTAGAACGGGATAAATGGCAAACCTAGAATGGGATGAATGGCAAACCAAGAACAGAATAAATGACAAACCTAGAACGGGATAAATGGCAAACCTAGAATGGGATGAATGGCAAACCAAGAACAGGGTAAATGGAAAACCTAGAATGGGATGAATGGCAAACCAAGAACAGAATAAATGACAAACCTAGAACGGGATAAATGGCAAACCTAGAATGGGATAAATGGCAAACCTAGAATGGGATGAATGGCAAACCAAGAACAGAATAAATGACAAACCTAGAACGGGATAAATGGCAAACCTAGAATGGGATAAATGGCAAACCTAGAATGGGATGAATGGCAAACCAAGAACAGAATAAATGACAAACCTAGAACGGGATAAATGGCAAACCTAGACCGGGATAAATGTCAAACCAAGAACAGGATAAATGGAAAACCTAGAATGGGATGAATGGCAAACCAACATCGGGATAAATGGCAAACCAAGAACAGAGGCAAACCTGCAGGGAATAGCTGACAAACCTAAAACGGGGTAGATGACAAACCTATATGGGTAGGTGGCAAATCTATACGGTGTAAATGGCAAATCTAGATGGGATATATGGCAAACCTAAGACGAGATATAGATAGCAAACCTAGGGTGAGATATAGATAGGAAACCTAGAACGGGCTAGCTGGTAAACCCCGAGGTAATAGCTGACAAACTTAGAACGGGATAGATAGCAAATCTAGCGGGGATAAATGGTATATCTAGGACGAGATAGATGGTAAATTTAGAACGGTATAAATGGTAAACCTAGACGTGGTAGATGGCAAACCGAGAACGGTGTAAATGGCAAACCTATGCGAAGTAGATGGCAAACCAAAGGGAATAGATGGAAAATACGGAGAGGATAGATAATTGTAAACCGAGAGGGACGCAGAAAGAAGAACATAAAACGGAACGGTATACATACGATACATGTACGGGGAAAGATTGGAAAACATAGTTAGTAATTTTTTCCCAGTAATGAAAACATAGTACCGGTATTATAACATTTTTGCAAAATTTTAACTAGAAGCAAACTGTTTCTTCAAATTAAAATATTAAATATCACAGCGAGAATAAAATTAACTTACTTGGTACTTTTTAGCCAGTCGAGTTGCCACTGTACCTTTACCAGCCCCAGGCGGTCCCAAAAGAACACCTCGTATTCCTTTACGTTCTGGAATATAAGTATTCTCATCGACTCCCAGGTGTCTGGGTGGAATCATCTCATATAACTTCGCCATTGTTCCGATCAGTTATTGTGTATAGATAGTTTACTTAGTAAAGCACAGAATTGATACAATAATTTATGTAACTAGGTATATATATATATTGCATAGATAAATAAGTTACAATTACCACTAAAAAAGGTACCGGTACGAAATACAAATATAATTACAAAGTATTAGTATTAATAAAATTAATATTGCAATACTTCCTGTGTTTATACTGATGAAATTAAATTGGAAATCCCCTTCTAAAATAATATCGGAATTTAATATCACTATGATATCTTGTTGACATATATATTTATTACTATAAATCATGATATCAGACAAATGGATGTCAAAACAATGTAACCTGCAGGTATACGATATTAAAATTATAGTATAATAATACATAAAGAGAGAAATAAATTGCCAACGAAAGACAAAATACCTAATTTAAAGAATACCTGACCAAAATAGTGAAATAAATTGTTAGAATATTAGAGAAAATCACAACATTTAATAAAAATATTAATGTTTAATAACGTATGAAAATTTAGTGTTCAAAGAGCACACAATCGTAATTAAAAACGGCATTACCAATTCTACAATAAAGGGGCAGTGAAAAACTTACAAATGCCTTCATTTTTAGATTTATGAATTCGATGTTAACAAACAAAAACTTATAACCAAACTATAACAGAGGCCTTTACGCAGCATAGCTATAAGCCAACATCAGCGAAACGTTATAATATTACTACCGGTACGGCTATTTACTACAAAATCGGTAGCCAAGGGGTAAAGCGCCTGTACTGTAACTGTAAGTCGCACGGATTCCACTCGTCGCCGCAAATTATATTTATGGACATTCCTGGATTCCGATGGTGACAAATTATTTCTTTCAACAAAACCTGGTACACGTAGATATTTGGGAAACGGCTTAAAGCCACTGTACTCAAAAGGACGAACATTTAAAACATACTGAACTATTCAATATTGCAAATATAATTTTAATTAATATTCATTATAATTCGTTAAAGGTAGTTCATATTCATAGATAATCTACAATTTATTGAGAGGAACTATTCCCAATATCTTCATACCGCCGGCCAAAACAGAAACGGCGCGATTTAATAAAACTAAACGGGATCGTTTCAGAGGGTCGGGCGAATCACGAATTTTGACCTCGCGGTAAAATCTATTGATGAGTTTACAAAGGTAAGTCAGATAGCGAGCGAGTTGGGCGGGATCGGAGAACAAACCCGATCGAACCACGTAAGTCTCGTAGAAACTCAGATAGTAAAGGAGTGATAGTTCCTCGGGGGTTACGAATGTTAGACCCTCTGGTACCGAGGATGGATCGAAGTCGTTATACAGCAGTAAATTGTGTATCCTAGCGTGGGTGTACTGAAGAGTAACTCCCGAATAATCCGCAAAAGTTAACGCGGCCTCCCAATCGAAGGCGTAGTTCTTAATCCTCCCGTGTTTCAAATCGAACAGAATGATTGCGGAAGTCGCCAATCTCTCTGCCGCCTCTTCCACCTCCGAAAAGTTGACTTTAGTAGTGGACTTCATATTGATTATATTAAGGGCCCTTTCCTTTGCTTCCTCAAGAACGTCTGCAAGGAATACAACGGTACCCAGTCTGGTGCTCATCCCTCTAATCTTACCGAAGGTAATGTGTTCGCAGCGCGACCACCATTCCTCCCCTAGTAACTTTAAACTCAAAAATAAGTTCTGGAAGTGTTCCGCCTGGGATTGATCTACGACGTAAAGCATTCTGTCGAAGTTTAACCTGTTGAATCGATCACGGGCGGCCGCTACGTCCCTAGTGAGATACAAAGACATTCCGTTGTCTCGGCAGACTGTAGGATTTATCGTTCCGCCTACAGCGTTAAGTTGCAAGGTGGCCGAACCATCACCATCGTAAAGTAGTTGCGACTGAGAATCGAAATATTTAACTAATTCTATAGCGGCCGAGTCGTACAAACTCTCCCCCGAATATTCATCGAAACGAACTCCCAACCGTTCGTAAAGTTTACCGTACTCTGCAACGCTTAACTCTTTAAAACCTTCCCATAACTTACGCATTTCAGGGTCACCGTTCACTAATTTTATAAAGTAATTTTTCGCTTCTTCGGCCACTGTTTCTATGTGCTGACTCTCTCCATAGGCTTTAACGTAGATATTGAAAAGGTGTTTAATCGGAAAAGCCTCGAATTCATCTGTATTCCCGTATTTAGCATAACCGTACAGTAGTATCCCCAATTGCATTCCCCAGTCGCCTAGGTAATTAATACGAGTAACATTATGCCCAATAGCTTGGTTAAGATTACTCAGGGCATTGCCAATTATTGTGCTACGTAAATGCCCCACATGAAAAGGCTTTGCGATGTTGGGAGAACTGAATTCAACAACAATCCTTTGTTTGTCTATGTAAGGAGTTATTAAGGACGGTAAAGCATTATCGTTTTCAATACCATTGCTTTCAATGAATAGGTCCTTGTAAGATTCCGTTGCTATTTCATCAGAAGGCACTGCAAATTCAATTACATTAAAATTCTCACGGACAAATCCACCTCCTGGAAAATACGGAGTGACTTCCGAAACAATATTAATATTTAATTCTGGTACAGTTGAGGTATCGCGTGTTGCGACTTTTCGACTAACCACAGACTGTGATTCTAGAATCTTGCGGGTGTTGATTTGCATTATAAAGTGGTGGTTAACGGGTTTTACAGGAAGTTGAGGGAGAATTTCGCACGCCACTCTGGCAACCGGGACTCCTAAACGATGAGCTATTCGTTCAACAACGGTTGATCTCAGTAGAATCGAAGCCATCGTCCTGTCTTGCGTCTACTCTTTGCAACTAAATCAGAGACCGTGATGAGTCAAGTAGTGCCGTTGCCGTAGTGTCAGGGTGGACTGTATCATCAGTGTATTGCAAGTCAATAGCCAGTGCCAGTCAGCCAGTTCTATACTATCAGACTATCGGTACAATCTACAACTGGGACTGGCAACGACGTGGAATGTATATCAGCTAATCTGAAACGATTTAAAATAACCCTACGCCTACACGCCTACAGGCAGACGAGTTATGTTAGAGGTACAGGGCTACGGTACCACCTACCAGGGTACAGCGCTGTGGTACAGCAAGGAATTTACAGTAGCAAAATGTGAATAGCTTGTCTAGCATGTTATGGGTAGGGTGGGTGGGTTGGGTGCGCGTACCTACGGTACCATTCAGCCATTATTATTATTAGGGTACCGGTACGCTCTATTAGCAGATTAGTCTATTAAAATTAGAAGGGGGAAATTGGAAATTGAAAATACCACAGGCACCAACAGACCAAGGCACAATTACCAGATTACCCATTACCTGACAGTCTGACAGTAAGGTGGATTCTTGGATTTGGCCGATTTGGGTTCCCCCCTACTCTTAAGACATGAGGCTCTAATCTAACTGCTGAACTGTCTGGGGGCCTAGGCCTAATTACAGAATTAAAGAAGTATTGTCTGATTGTCAAATTTCGAACTCTGGCTTCACCCCTTCCACCTTCAGCCCTTCTTCTTTGCTCTTGTGCTTGTTCTGTTCAGCTGTTGTTGTACCTAGTACAGACTTACCTTACCTACTCAGTTACTGGCAGACTGGTGTCATGTCAGCATGTTGTCCAAGTCCCGGCGTCAGGGCGTCCTCCTGTCTGCCTGCCTGTCCTATCAGGGTGTTAGAGTCAGCCTGTAGGCTGGTAGGGGCAGGGCTGCAGGGGGTAGGGCCTACTCCGAAGATTGACGCAGTGACGGTTCAACCATCTGCTGATCTGACCATGCTGCTAGTGCTATGGGACTATCCAGCTATCTACTGCCAGACTGCAGTACTGTAAAGCAGCTCTAGTCTGCTAGTGTGATATCATCACCATCACACTAAATCCTGAAAACCAAAGTGACAACCAATTACAGAAGAAAAAACAGCGACATAAACTAGAGACCAGTGACCAGGCAGCCAGAAGACAGCTAAAGACTGCTAAACTGCAGTAACTGCTGAACTGAGTAAAGGAGTAAGGCAATACAGCAATATGGCATAGACAGTTAAGTAAAACATTAGTGACAGCCCTAACTGATCTGCCAAAGCCAATAGGAAAACAGTAATTAATCATCCAATCGTAGCTCACTTGTTCCAACCAAATGGCTCCGCCCTCCCATCAACCTTCATCTATATTTAACTTTATTACAGTCTAATCCCGCGTAATCTATGATACATATTGTGCGATACCGATTTGTTTTAAAACATATTTCGATTATTGGATGCACCCCGCCTGCTTCAGCAAATATAGAGACGCATATACACTAACCCTGTTAGAAGAATGGCACTGTCCAAAATAGTTCGTAGAACTAAACTGGGAAGATTTTTAAAACTGATATCTAATTTTGTCGAATTAAACAGTTAAAAGCCGGGATTATTTTAAAATTATTATTAATATTATTACACTCTATTAAAATTGTTCTGTAAATAGGCTATACATAATTCAAGTTTAAAATGTAAAAAAATGGACCTTGATACGTAAACACTTCAAAATAAAACAGAAATAAAAATAAAAACGGCTCGTGGTAGACCAAATAGACAATATTATAATAAAAATAATCTATACCCCCCCAGCGGGGTGAATGGTTTTACAACTGGTTCATCTAGTAAAAAAAATTAGTAAATAGTTTTATTAAATAATTTTTATATTTTTTTTAATTTAAATTTTTTGTTTTAAATAAAATTTTATTAAATGAATGAATATTTAATGAATTTATTTAATTTTAATTTGGTTTTTTTATTTCATTTCGCTCTGTGTTATCATCATGCCCGACCTTTTAACCCCATTTTACTGAGTGCCGTTTATTTTTTTTAGACAGCCCCGCACCTTTACAGGAGATTAATTATATTTTAAATAATCCGTAATATATTACTTGTATTGTACATATTTTAAAATAGTCGGCCTATAGTATAATACAATGAGATATGTGTTTGATACAACCAATTATATATTATTTTCAATAACCGTCATTCATTCATCCATTCCTTAAATATTATTGTAAACTTAACACCCACTACAACGCAGTCAATATTAATAAATCTTGCTGGATCTTACCACAACCAATAACAAGCCAATCTATTAGCTTGACCTAAGACCTAAGACTCTACACTCTAACATAAATTGCTATGACCAGCTGAGTGTTACGGATACCTACCTCTTTAAGGCAGCCGCTTGCCACTGTGCTTTGTGGATGCCGCCTTGCCACTACGACAAACAATGGTATTCATTGGCTTGTCCTAACTTCAATTAATGTGGCCGCCATAAAGTTATAACATAACCTTTAGTAAAGTTCAACCTATTTGATAATGTAATCGTAATCTGAAACAGGGGGGGGGGGGGGGGGGGTGGGGGACTGGACGCAAAACCCGCCGAATTGGCGAATTAATATCCCACATCAATGTTTAATTCTAAATTTAGGGAAAGGAGCAGGTTACAGTGGCACGATATTTTAACCAAAACAATAAACTAAACACAATAGAATAGGTTACAGATTTATTTTTGAGAGTAATTTTGTTATTTGATATATATATATATTCGATAATTTATATATATTAGGGTGGAGTGAAAAAAAGTTTTTTCTTTATTTTTAAGGGAAGCACTATTTTTCTGATGCCAAATCGGTCTAAACTAACTTTGCAAAAAAAAATTTTGATTTTGAAAAATTCTAAGCGGGCCTCACGGCACTTGAAAATTTCAAATTATTGGGAAGGCAATGCCAGTTTTGAAAATCCCAGATATTTTGTATTTTTGATAAAAGTTAAGGAAGATGCAAATATATAATGTAAAATATGTAGAGAACAAACACAAAATGTGAAATTTTGATTTTCATATAAATCTACCCCAGCCCCATAGCCTTTAAAAATTTGCAAAATTTCACCCCAAAAATACAGCAATCCTACTTTGTTGTCTCTATAGTTGAAATCGATTTACTGGGGTTTAGAGTTCTTCTTGAGAGAAAACCAAGTCCCCTGATTTGATTACTACTATTTCAATGCTTGAAACCCATCTATCTGGCTGTGAATTTGTCTTTGGATCAAATTCCCAATAAGTATATTATAAACAGTAGGTATAAAAAGAAGGATAATTCTAAATTAGGAAAACACTAGTAAAACAGTAAAACAACGGTTTCAAAAATTTCAACGAATTTGCTCAGATTTATAGAGGGTTGGTAAATAGAAGATTAACTGGTACTCGACCCCAGTGGATGGAAGGCAGCTGAGTGGGGTGGACCCTGGTGGGGCTGAACCTACAACCAATCGATTGCAGGCCTGGCGCTCAGCCAACTGAGCTACCCCGCCTTCTAGCAGCAAATAGGTAAAATTTAATGCTGATCATTTTTTTCACTGTTTCCAGATGGTTTATAATGTTTTCCCTATGTTTTACAGAGATTACTTATCGTGTGCTATGCGAGGAGTACATTTAAGATTACCAATTCGGTGTAATAGATGTATTAAATTTCCTGTTGATCAATATTTTTACTGTTTCCCGGGTACTTTACAGTGTATTTCATATGTTTTATTGTTTTACTATTATAATAGTGTTTTCCTAATTTAGCCAAATTAGGAAAACATAGTAAAACATATGGAAAACACTGTAAAGCACACGGAAAACAGTAAAAATATAACAGATATAACCAATCTTGGCAGCAAATCTTGGGATAGGAGTAGCGCCCACCCCTACACTCGGGTAGCAGCTATCGAAAGATGAGCCTTCGGGTTCGCCTTGACTGTTTGCTTGATATGCTGCTAATAATATTAGGTGAAAGAAGAAATCAGCATCGAGTTCAGCAATATCCTTGTTTTACTGGTCAGACAGTAGTTCCAGTGTTGCTGTATGCTGGTATTACATAGTGTATTCCAGTATTGTTAGTGTTAGACCATTTCGTGGGGCGGGTGGTAAAACGTCCTAAGTCAAATTTTCTCAAAATTCATGTTTTGAGTGAATCGGGTATAAAATAGAATTTCCCTCCTTTCTACCAAAGGATTAGTGATAAAATAACAGTTTAACGGAGTTATTTGCAAATTTTCAGTTGTCCTAAGTTAAGGCTACGGATGGTAAAACGTCCTAACTTTATACTTAAGGTGGTAAGTTGTCCTAAGTCGAAAAAACGATTACAAATAACGAATAAAAGTGAAACATAGGACGTTTTGTCACGTTAAAGGTCAGTCAAGACAGGAGTTCCATTACTATTAATAGTTAGTATTTGTTGCTGAATGGCATTTAGTGATTCCAGAAAGACCAAAATGTCGCAATGTTTAGTATTCTAGACAGAACTAATTCAAAGATAAAAATCGAAAGTGGACATAGCTATATGGAAGGGGACAGCATGCACTCCGCAATAGAGTATGCTAAATCTAATCAGGTAGTTAAAGTTCCTAATGATTGGACAAATATAATTCTGGGAGCGAGGCGAAATAATCCATATAAGATCACTTGGTTAAAACAAAGTGATATCTACGATTTCAAGAAACTATGTAAGGTTCTTATTGTTAACCGTCGTGTAATAAGTGACATTAGTGTCAATGATACAGTCGAAAAACAGATCAGTGTAGAGGTTGGTGTAGGGAGTGGTGGACAGGTGAATGGTGAACGAAGGTGTGAACGAATAGGTGAATGTAGTGGTGAACAGGTCGTTGAAGAAAGGGGTGGATGTATTGGTGGACGGAGTGGTGAACAGGTCGTTGAAGAAAGGGGTGGATGTATTGGTGGACGGAGTGGTGAACAGGTCGGTGAAGAAAGGGGTAGAATTATTGGTGGACGGAGTTGTGAACAGGTCGTTGAACAAAGGGGTGGATGTATTGGTGGACGGAGTGGTGAACAGGTCGGTGAAGAAAGGGGTAGACTTATTGGTGGACGGAGTTGTGAACAGGTCGTTGAACAAAGGGGTGGATGTATTGGTGGACGGAGTGGTGAACAGGTCGTTGAAGAAAGGGGTGGATGTATTGGTGGACGGAGTTTTGAACAGGTCGGTGAAGAAAGGGGTAGACTTATTGGTGGACGGAGTGGTGAACAGGTCGTTGAACAAAGGGGTGGATGTATTGGTGGACGGAGTGGTGAACAGGTCGTTGAAGAAAGGGGTAGATTATTGGTGGACGGAGTGGTGAACAGGTCGTTGAACAAAGGGGTGGATGTATTGGTGGACGGAGTGGTGAACAGGTCGGTGAAGAAAGGGTAGACTTATTGGTGGACGGAGTTGTGAACAGGTCGTTGAACAAAGGGGTGGATGTATTGGTGGACGGAGTGGTGAACAGGTCGTTGAACAAAGGGGTGGATGTATTGGTGGACGGAGTGGTGAACAGGTCGTTGAACAAAGGGGTGGATGTATTGGTGGACGGAGTGGTGAACAGGTCGTTGAACAAAGGGGTGGATGTATTGGTGGACGGAGTTGTGAACAGGTCGTTGAACAAAGGGGTGGATGTATTGGTGGACGGAGTGGTGAACAGGTCGTTGAACAAAGGGGTGGATGTATTGGTGGACGGAGTGGTGAACAGGTCGTTGAACAAAGGGGTGGATGTATTGGTGGACGGAGTTTTGAACAGGTCGGTGAAGAAAGGGGTAGACTTATTGGTGGACGGAGTGGTGAACAGGTCGTTGAAGAAAGGGTTGGATGTATTGGTGGACGGAGTGGTGAATAGGTCGTTGAAGAAAGGGGTGGACGTATTGGTGAATGTAATGGTGAACAGGTCGGTGACCAAAGTGGTAAAATGATCAACAAACGGAGCTGTAAAAAACAGAAAAAACAGTATGTTAACTGGCAAAAGGTCAAATGGATGAGGTTTCAGAAAACAAATACTAACATCATTCAGTTTAAATACAGCTTTAGTGAGGATGAACCATTGTTGAAATTAAACCAAAAGTTGAAACTAAAGTTGGAGACAGATGTAATCTACGTAGTAAAGGAAAGGGGAAAAAGCAAAATTTTAAAGGAAAAGCTACAGGTAAAGAAGTTTATGCAGCAGGTAAGAATCTCCCATCTCTGTCTCTAGCTTTCACTGGTCCCCGTAAGATTGGTCTAAAGAAAAAAAAAGATTTACTTGATATTTGCCAACAAGGTCTTATATCAAAAACAAACTGGGCATATTACGAAACACTGTCGGAATCTCAATTCGTGAATGATGATATCATAGTTGCGGGAAATGACGAAATTGAAAGTGATTAAACTTTATGTTGGTTTATCTTTAGATCATTTTGCGAAACTTCTTGGAAAAAAGTTTGTAAAATGTCCTATGTCGCATAAATATTTAAGTTGGTAAAACGTCCTATGTTATAAACATAAAAAAGATTGGTTATATAATGTCCTATGTCGCATTAAAATATAAATTGGTAAAACGGCCTATGTTGCAAATTTGTCAAAAAGCCCTACAAGGAGGCTGTTTATCTGTATTTCTGGTATCAGAAAACGATTCAACACCCTTTTAAAGTTAGAAAGAGAAATAAAACAGTGTAAATGTGCATTTTTGTTAAAATAGTAAACAAAAAACGTGTTTTCTCAGAACAACTTTTTTAGACTTAGGACGTTTTACCACCCACCCCACGATTTCATCTGCTAAATGTTGATGTAGTTGAAGTGCAGATGTTGCGGCATTTAGTATTAAGGATACCATTAATACCAGAAAACCGAACTGACTAGAAAATCATGTGTGATGGGTTCTATAGATCTTGCATCCACGCTGCTAGCATGCCACTTCACTACAGTATTTCTGTAGGCAGGACCTAAATGTGGCCCTCTTGCTGTCTTAATATTAAATACTACAACATCTGCACTTTAACTGTTCAACATTTAGCATTAGCAGATGACAAGATCCAACCCTAACAATACTTGAATATTGGAATACACTACTACCAGAATCCACCATTACTATGGCCTCTACTGCCTTACCAGTAAAACAGGATAGTGCTGAAATGCATGCTGATTGGTTACTGTTCCTTGGTTGCCTGGCAACAATGGTTTCTGTGTAGTATTAGACTCTTTCAATTTATTTTTTATCAGCATATTAGGTAAAATTTAATGCTATTTATTGCCAATCATTTTTTCACTGTTTTCTGGAGAGTTTATAGTGTTTCCCTATGTTTTAAGGTGATTACTTAAGGTGTGCTGTGAGAGGAGTACATTTAGGATTACCAATTCAGAGTAGTATACGTGTTATATTTCCTGCTGATCAATATTTTTACTGTTTTCCGGGTGCTTTACAGTGTTTTTCTAGTGTTTTACTGTTTTACTATTGTTTTCCTAATTTAGAATTATCCTTCTTTCTATATATAGAAAGAAGTATGGAAGTATATAAGTATATAAGGAAGTATGTTATAAACAGTAGGTATACCTACTGTTTATAACATACTTATTGGGAATTTGATCCAAAGGCAAATTCACAGCCAGCTAGCTGGGTTTCTAGCATTGAAATATAGTAGTAATCAAATCAGGGGACTTGGTTTTCTCTCAGGAAGAACTCCAAACCCCAGTAAATCGATTTCAACTATAGAGACTACAAAGTGCTTTGCTGTATTTTTAGGGTGAAATTTGGCAAAATTTTAAAGGCCATGAGGCTGGGGTAGATTTATATGAAATTCACAATTTCACATTTTGTGTTTGTTTCCAACCTATTTGGCATTATATATTTGCATCTTCCTTAACTTTTATCAAAAATACAAAATATCTGGGATTTTCAATACTGGCATTGCCTTCCCAAAAATTTGAAATTTTCAAGTGCCGTGAGGCCCGCTTAGAATTTTTCGAAATCAAAATTTTTTTTTGCAAAGTTAGTTTAGACCGATTTGGCATCAGAAAATAATGCTTCCCTTAAAAATAAAGAAAAATCTTTTTTTCACTCCACCATAATATATATCATATCTATTATTATATATTATATAATACAATGAAATATGTGTTTGATACAACCAAACCAATTCAGCCAATTATAAATTATTTTCAATAACCGTCATTCATTCATCCATTCCTTAAATATTATTGTAAACTTAACACTCACTACAACGCAGTCAATATTAATAAATCTGGCTGGATCTTGCCACAACCAATAACAAGCCAATCTATTAGCTCAACCTAAGACTCTAAGGTAAATTGCTATGACCAGCTGAGTGCTGCCAACCACTTTGAGCAGTATAGTACTGACTTATAAATTGTAAAACAGCCAACTGCAGAACAACTGCAGAAATTGTCATTCATTGCAGCATTGTCCAGTTGTCAAGCACTGAAGGGAAGGCGAAGGGCTGACTGTTGGGCCTATCCTATTCTCAGATTCTACGATCGATATCGTACTGTCGTAGGCTGTGCTGTAGGCCTTCCCTGCTTCTCGTTCTCAGCCCTGTCTCCCAGCTGCCCAGCCCAGCCTACTGCACTGCAGTACCGGTCAGCCGGTACTGTCGAGACTGATAGATGAGCTGCTAACACAGTACTGCAGTATTGGTATTTTCAGCTGAACAGGCTAAGTTACCGGTATTGTTATGGCGACAAGAAACAGCGAGAGAACCAACCTCCTCCACGGAGGCGCTAGCGACGACGATTACAACCCGTTCGCCGACCCCGATTCCGGACAACGCGACTCCAAAATCCGAGAGGTGCAGCACCAGGTGCAGGGAGTCATAGGTGTAATGCGCGAAAACATAAGCCGCGTCATGGACAGGGGAGAGAGATTGGAAGATCTAGAGGATAGGTCGGCCGATCTGTCTGTCAGTGCCGACCAATTCCGTGTTCGTTCCCGAACTCTACAGAGGTCCATGTGGTGGCAGAATTGTCGGACATGGTTGATACTATTAGGGGTTGTTCTTGTACTCTTGCTAATTATTATTATCCCTATAATAATAAAGAATCAATCACAGTCACAATGACGAGGCTAATTCATCTAATAAGTTATCTTCCTTTGAACAACTATCAGACTGTATCGTGGAACTACCTACAGTCGTTTCAATTTAATCCTTAAATGCTTTTGTTTCGCCTTACCTATGTGGCTACCCATTAGAAAAACCACTATGCTGCTATATGTGCCATTCGGTAATGGAATGCAATACAGGAATCTAGTAATGCAATTTATTATAGGCCTAGTTACCGGTACATTTATACAGTTATAGGGTTGGTAGTAGTAGGTACTTCCTTAGTTACGAGTAACTAAATATTGCCGGTAGTTACATTACAATGTACGGCGTACATTGTAACTACCGGCAATATTTAGTACAGTAGTACGCCATCCATCGCTACCAAAATAAGATCGATTTCTTATAGGTTTTCGCAAAACGTACCTATACCTGAATATGGAATTTTGAAAATTAAAAGTTTTTAGAAAATAACTCTTACGAAATGCATGTTTACACTCCGGAATGTTTTGGGCAACTCTGTTAGCAACTTTTTGAGCAACTTACTGTAAGTTTCTCGCTGAATTATGTAGGCCTATACCCGCGTATGAACTTGTATAAGATTTCAACTTTTTTTCCAATTTTTATTAATTTCATGTATTTACAATTGAATTTGATTATCCAGCTTTAATTCGCAAAATTAAATTTGGGAACCTTTTGCAGTATGTAATGTATATAAGTTTTTCGGTAACTTTGTAACGTGAATCTTACAATTGAATCCACAAACCTAAATTTACAATGTAAAAAAAAGTATTACTTAGTTTACTTTCTTTCAGTTTGATAAGCAAAATATTTCTAATAGCTCTACCGAAATAACTGTTCGTTGTTCATATAAGAACTAATATTCCTAATATTATACTATATTTTGTTGTATATATTTATTTTATTTTGGGGTTGAATCAATCTATTTTGTGGCTAAATTATTGAAAATATTTAAACTTATTTAATTTTGGGTTTCATTTAAGTTATAAGTGACTGTTTCGGGGTAGTCACACCCACACAACACACAATTTAATTAGCGTCACACTCCACTGCAATTCACACGCTTTTACTAAATGTGTCGCTTCACTGTGTTTTATATTTATTACGATACATTTAATATTAGTAATTTGTGTTATTGATGTAAAATGTAAACAGTAACTCAATATTATTATACATTACTTTTAGTTTGTAAAATTGGCGGTCATTTTTCGTATATTTTAAACTTTAATCGTATTCTTAGCTGATTCAAATTCATTTCACAGTGAAATTATTTACAATAATACAGTCAGAATATTTAGTGAGTCTGTGTAAGTTACTTTTAATGTTTTTGTAATTAATATCTCGCAGCAGCGAATTAGCAATCATAATAATCGATTAGCATTAATGGAAATGAGCAGGTTTCAGTGTGGCACTTTATTTTTTTTACTTACCTCTCCGGCACATTTCTTTTATTAATAAATTTATTATAAAACCCGTCACCAGCTGACAAAACATCTCACCTAGCAACCATAAAAACACAAATGTATAACCTGCTGGCACGTTATTCTATCTAACCAAAACAATAAACGAAAGTAAATATAACAGGTTACAGTTTTATTTTTGAGAGTAATCAGATGTTATTTTTACGTTGTTTTCCCTGGAGAGGGATGGACTATAATTTTATTGTTTTAGAATTACTTTCACTGAATGTACTGGATACTTTCCTTTAATGTGAGTTTATGGCGCAAAATTACCGCAAACGCCAACTATGTGTTTAGTGAGTTTAAAGCTTAATTTAATTCATAACATTAAGGGAAAAGAGCAGGCTATAATGGCGGGGTTTTCTAACCAAAATAATAAACATAACATTATTTCCTATGCGATCAATTTGCGCTGGAGATAACTTTTATCAAAATTGCAGTCTCATTTTGCGATACTGTATGCTTAATTGACAATTAACATTGTTAATTCGCGAAGACGATATATTAATTCGTCAAGGTGGAATTTGAGTTAAGCAACAAAGGATCCCCCCCCCCCCCCCACCCCCCTCCCACCATGTCTCCCTTTTCAGATCCGACTCATTCTAACTAATTACAAATCGTCTATGATTTTCGTTTGATTTTGTACAGTAAGTTGTAACATGTTACTTACATACACGTTCGTGGGGCCTTCGCGCAGCACGAGGCTCAGTTATGAGAGTACGCAGGAAATTTCGCCGGCTAGAAAATTTCACCCGCGTCCAATCTTATGATTTTTTTGTTTTTTTTTTTGGTTTGAAAAAGCGGTTTCTGTAAACTGGTCCTTTCCCTGAATTGGTTACATCATCGTTTATTGTTTTGGATAGAAGAAGCCGTCTCTGTAACCTGCTCCTTTCCCTCAATTGGTAACTAAAATGGTTACTAACACAAATCTTATTGGGCGAAGGTTGCTCGCGGGCGAAGATTTCCTTGCGGGCTAGGTTTCCCCCGGGCGAAGGTATGTCGCGTGACGCGGGCGAAGGAAATAATATTTAAGTACCGGTATATTTATTTATATCTTATACTGTAAAATAATTAATTCCCATTAAAAGGGAGGTTGAAAATGCTGTTTTTTACCGTAATCAACTTAATTAACTGCTTTTAGCTTAGCTTCTCTTAGGCCAGACGCAAATTCAACTTTTAAAATTTCTACACTTTTGCCAAACAACATGTGTAACAGGTTTGGTTAGATTTCATTGAGGATTGGCCGAGTTATTAACGTTCAAAATTGGACACAACAGAAAAAACAGACACACCTATTGAGTTAGTGGTACCCGTATGTTATAAGCTCGCTTTCTTTCGTGGCTCGCCCCCACAGTGGAAACGGTTGTACTTTATAGTTTTTGGGCCATCATTGTGTCACCCTCTATCAGTAGCCATGGTAACTGGAACCATTATTTATATATTTATTTATGTGTATTTTGTTTCGGGTTTCATTTTACAGGCGGTAATTTAACATCACGTTTTGTATTTAATGGTGCTGTTGTTTATTTATTTGTTATAAAAAATAAGTAAAATTGTGTATTTCACACCTCTTACTTAAAGTTGAATTTTTAACATTTATACTATTTCCTCGAATTATTCGAATTTACCAAAATTTAATTATAAGTTTGAGATTTATAAACTAGTTGGTAATCACAGCATTATGTTTCCTGCATTTTAATTGAACTTATTCTACTCCATTCCAGGGTTGTGACTAAAAGTTAAATTTACAGATCCTTTGAAGCCGACATTTGTAATTAGGAATGGTGTCGGACTTTGCGTGTTGGACGTTACATAAAAAGGAGCAATATTTAGCCACCTCCGTCAGCTTTACTTTTCGTCTTTGGAATGTAGGCCTACTCTAGATATCATTTAAGAACCGCCTTCATCTGCAGATTCCGAATCTGAAAACCATTTTCAATTTCACCAACAATTGCCAAATCATCAAAATACTAAGGTTTCACACCTGAATGAATTTGAATCGAAAATCGCAATTATTGAAACCTATTTTTATTTATTTATGCCTTTTACACTATACACTGCAATTTAAACATTAAATAATAATAGTGTCGGACGTTACAATGTGTCGGACGTTACAATGTGTCGGACGTTACAATGTGTCGGACGTTACAAACTTCAATCACTGAAATCACAGCTTTTATGGTAGCCTAGATTGCTGTAAATGGCACAAGAGACGCCCATCTTACGTCGGCATTGAGTCATTTTAATTTCGAAATGGTTTGCCAAACAATAGAAAAGTAATTCAGAAAAAATGTAAAAAAAAGTATCTGACGTTACAATTGGATACAGGTAGCTTTTAATGCTCATTGTAAGTGAAGCGTTCTATGTTTGTTTATGGCGTAGAACTACCTCCTTGGAATGTGCATTTACGGCTGATTACAATGATACCAAGGATAGCCTACTGTATATTGATAAACAGTAAAAAAAATATTTTTATTTTTTGATTTTTTACGAGTTTTACGTGTTTCCTTGATGATGGTCGACATAATCGCAAAATTTTCTACTTTGTACCCTCAAATCAATGTTAATTTTGTCAAATTCGAAAAATTTATGAAATTTTACCCAATAAATCATGACATATTGCTTATTTTTTAAAGTTTTATTTTTTTCATATCGTGTCCGATTTCCTAAAAACGCCTCTTGGTCATTGATTGAAGATGGTCGGATGCAAAACGTATATCGAAGATCTCAACCATAAATTCCCGTCATTATTCAATTCCGACGTTTTCGAACAATATAACATGTTTCTGAATAGTAAAGATGATTTGTGTAATACAAAAAACTATATACATGGGCCAGCTTTCACAAGTAACACCTGGTGGCGCACTGCCGGACAAAGAAACCGACATTTAATTTCAAGATCAACCGTTCACGGCTTCTATTGGAAACTATGTAACATTAACACAATTCCACGAATTATCCGTTGACTGCCCCTGCAAATACTGCGGAGGTTCATCTACTTACATTTATCATGTATTTAACTGCGACTCATGCCCGCCACTACGACAACTGGAAACCTGAAACATATAAATCGCCCCTTTTTTAACTCGCTTTTCTCCCCTTTTATACTCTTTATTATATATTTTAATATTTAATTTAAATTTTATTAACGCATTCCTATGATCATGATTCATGACTATAATAGTGCTTTTAAATCGAATTAATAATAAGTAATAAAACCATTTAGCCCGTAAGGGGATGTATATAAAAAAAAATAATGATTTTTCTTAAACAAACTCATCACCCCCTTTATGTAAACAAACCTTTAGTTATAATAATAATAATAATGTCCCCATTGTTAAGTTAATGAGAATAAACACCTCGGCTGTATACTGACACTAGACTTAAAGTGGCATTTGCATGATTAGTCGTGCAAGTAGGAAATAGAACATGTTGCGTTCGGTAATATATATTGTCAATACTACTACTAGGTCGAGCGAACTCTGACAGTGGAAATGAGATCCTTCCAGGCTTCCCGATTCTCCATAGTTGTCGCAATTTCGTTTCTCCCAAGTTCAGTATCCCTTTCAAGTTGATCTATATATGTTATGGCCGGTCGTCCACGACTACGCTTTCCATGAGTTGGTTGCCAGAGAAGTAGATCTGGTATGACCTCGTCTTTACTTCGCCAGCAGTGCCCACTGAATCTGCGTTCACGGAGGGTGGTTGATACAGGTGGTAGTGAACCATAAAGCTCGGCGTTTGTCATGTGTAGTAGTCTTAGTAGCCGTAGTAGTAGTACTGTAGTAGCCTTAGTAGTCTTGTGTAGCAACCATAAATTCGTTGTTCAAGTGATTTAGTCAGTTGTCAATAGGAAAGCTCTTAACAATATTTATGTTTCATTTATTAGATCTATCTATCTACCTTAGAATATGCTAGTCCAGTCTGGGATAACTGTTCAGAGGAATTAAAAATCACCCTGGAACTACTGAAAAAGGAAGCGATTAGAATAATCTGCAAATTAACAGTATCTTGCTCTTCCTCTAATTGATATGCTGAGTCTGGGCTATGTACTCTGCAAGAGCGCCGAAACTTTTAGAAACTTGTAATTATGTATAAAATGATGAATGGGTCCCCCCCTTGGTCACTTAAGGGCCACTCTCCCCTCAACTTTTAGCAGTATTAGCCAACGCGCCACTCGCAATTCGTTAGACTTGCGTCCTCCTTTTGCTCGGAGCAATTTTTATAAAAATGCCTTTTACCATCATCAGTAAGGCTATTGAACACATTGCCCATAGAGATCCGTAATTCTGAAACCCTCCATGCCCATTGAGATCCGTAATTCTGAAACCCTCCAATCATTTAAAACTATACACACCCCTTAGTATGCAAGGTCCACTATGTTCCACCATATTACTTAATGGGTTCGCCAGCAATAAATGGTTTGTTATCCCGCCTGCGATGCAATTGTTTATCTCTAAATTGCGACCTTTTTTTCAAACTTTATTAAACCATCTAAAAGTTGCCGGTGTGGTCACGTTAAAGAGGGTGCTTTCCATTACTTCTTTGAATGCCCTTTGTACCATAACTTCCACCTCATTATGCAAGCCAATATTGTTTCTCTTGGTTTCCGTCCCTCATTGTTTCTATTATTGCAAGGCCCCCAAAATAAGAATGATCTGAATGGGGCCGAATCCATAATTTATGCAATCACTGATTTCGTAGAGAAGACAGGAAGATTCCATTTGGGGTACTAAAATTCCAACCCGGCATAATAATAATAATACCAAGTACCGTAATTGTTTTTATTTCATTTACAAATCAGACTATAAATATATGTACGTCCTGGTCCAGATTACGGACTGTTACCTGAAATTGTATGTTGTTGTTATATTTTTTATTATTTTCGTGGAGCCATAGAACGAGAGTTGGAGGCTACCTGGAGTGATTTTACAAATTTAACTTGTACAAGTGTTGCAACATGTAGCATTATTCATTCATTGCACGAGCCATTTATTTGGTGCCTATCATACTCATTGCAAAACTTACGCTAATTAATATTACACAATAAATTGTAATATTGCATTGTAATAATGTATATTATATTGAATTATTTTGTAATCTGGTTTTGATAATATAATCGTCTATTCTAGTTCTATCGTAGTTCTATCTAACTCTAGTATGGATCGTTAGTGCTTACCTCTGCAGCAGTCTGGGCGTGTATGTATGTTGAGTACGTATGCGTATGAGTAGTGGTGTGCGTACTGTTTGTATGTATGTGTGCAATGTCCGTATGATATGTATGGTAGTTGTATGTCATCTTTTTGAATAAGTATATCAATCTAAAATATATTTGGTGCCGGTGCAATTTATACAGTTTATCGTTATGGATGTACGGGCTTAACATAAGCTTTGGCTTGTTGTCCAATCATCCTCACCAATGAGGTTAATAAATGTTAATTGAAATGAAACCTTTAGTTACACCAGTTTAAAATTAATGTCTTGGAAGGGCATGGAAAATGCCCATCATAGATAGTGTCAGTGGTGTGGATGCTACCCACCTATATACACTCACAATAACCAGCAACATGGGCGTGGTTCATCACGAACTCACTGCAGAACCAGCCGCTAGGGGGCATGCGATCAGTTTAGTCCAGGGGTGATCGATCCGGTGAAACCAGTTCGTTAGAATGTTTGATGGGTCTTTAACCAGGTAGGTCTTACATGCGGCCATTTGGATTTTTAAGTGACTTTTCCCCAGAATACTTATAATGACGTTTATTCATACTCTGTCTTTAATTGTAGGCGTAATATATGGGAGACACCATCCAAAACTAGTGAAAACATTAATTGGTTGGCCCGGCTAAGGATGGATGGGAAGGGGTGATGACTGGGAGGAGGGGGGGGGGGGGGGGGATCGACGCATCTTACGAGAAAAATGAAACAGCAACGCAACATGTTATCTTCCCCTCGTAGATAACATGTTGCGTTGATGTTTCTTTTTTCTCGTAAGATGCGTTGATTTTCCCCTGAGAGCGTGTAATTTTGATTGCTTTTACGCTATTTCTGCAGCCATAGTAACAGATAAAGGATTGGCCCGCTAGAAATACATGGCCACGAAAATTTATCATTAAAACTGAAAGTAATTGAGGAAATTCGAAACTTTATTTACAAAAAAATAAATCGAGTACTCAATTTATGTAGATTCACATAGGGCGTACAATTTCTAAATACAATAACGGTTAAATGTAACAGACTAAAAAAATATTTTGTAATTTAAATTATTAAAAAATTACGAATCCATCCAATACCACAATCTCCGTCAAATTTCAACAACAACGACAAAATTGTGTTCGTAATCTATAAGAAAAATTAGAAATCAATATGATTGTAAATATACACACAAAGACAAAAGTAAGGAAAATAAAATCCCCATCAAAATACATTTAAGTAGCTTTGTAAATTAAATTATTTATCGTAATTAGTTTCATTGAACCCGTGCAATCTATATAGCAATCTTATAGCACGGGTTTACTGCTTGTTTTCTACATCACAAAGAGTTAACATTATTACTTAGAGCAGTTAGTATTAAGAGTTTTGTTTGTATAAGGAGTAATTTTGTATCAACAACGTAAAATGCCAATTTAACTATACATATAAATATACATACATATACATATAGATTTAAATTATTAATATCATCGCAATCGCAACCTATTCATAGTTATAACGATAACAAGTTACAACAAAATTAGAATAAATTGACATTCAGTTAATACAATTACCAACTACAACAACAGTAATTACAGTTTCATATGAAGACTGTAATCAATTATCTCATCATTACTAGACGTCGTAACTCGTAATTAATTATTATTATATTAATTATTATCAATAAATCAATCAATAAATAATTATTATTATAATTATTATAGTAATTAATTATTATTATGTAGCGACACAGTGAATTGGTTTTTAATATAACGTAAAAGTCCCAAACACCACCTTGATGCTCTATTAATAATAAATTTAAAGAATTTTATGAATATCTCAAAATATTTCGCACTTTTTATTAACAAAAATGTTTTATATTCAGTTTTTCATGTATTGGATGAGACTGACTCTGGCTGTGTGCAATAAAGCCGGATAGACATGTAAATAAACACGAAATATACGCAGATACAAATAGTAAAATCAACTTTATAATAAAACAAACAACATTAATTAATAATATAATATTTAATATAAACGTAATATTGTGAATTCAAATTCTGCAGAACAATCCGAAAAGAAAAGGAAGAATTCAGCGACGCAGCGGGATAAATGCAATTCTAATGTTACTTGAGTGGTCCAAAAAATAGATTATGATGTTCGACTAACTGCATAACGATGTAAAAACAAAAAGGAGTCAAAATTTTGTTACGAACCCTTTAAGTAAAAACATTTTATGACGCTATGAGATATTGTACAAAAGGTAAAGGACGGTTCAATATGGGTTGATCAATATTCCACAGACTATATGGGTTAGTCACATAGTTTCTCTACACATTTATACAACAAAGTTTTCTATTTCAGTTTTTTTTATGGTGGGATTCATCATATGGATGAGCTCTGTCTGCACTGCCGTCTGTCTAGACCACTAGTTCAGCGGCTGGGATGCGTTCGGTACCATTTAGCGCGCTGTGCCTTTATATCGCTTATTAGATTAGAAGCGAAACAAATCCCGACAATCTGTAACACCGCGACGCCAATACAGACGCCGGCGACCCAGACGAGATTATCCGTGACCCACAACTCAAAGGCCTCGACGCACCCGGTCGTGTGTATGGTGTCGGTGACCTCGGACATTTGGATATCTTTATCCCTGATCCCGTAACCGCACTGGTTGTTAACGACGGCGGTGGGATCGTCCGACAGCCGACAGCAACTAACCGGGACCCCGCAGGCTTCCGCACTCACCGCGCGCACACCGGGGTTCGGGACGCACCGGAAGTATTCGTTCTTGTCCCAATCCTCGTACGAACCTCCACCGCAGCATTGCAACGCGCTCTGAACTCCATCGATAACATCCTGCAGATCGGGGTCATCCCGGTAAACTGTTATGTTGTTCTGTATGTAAGTAGCGAGTTTATCGCGAACCCAATCCTTGTAAACGAAACCTAAAACCCCGGCAGTAACCTCCGCTAAAAATATAACTCCGAGAAAAACGCAAAAGAATTTTAGTAAACAAATATTCTCTCGAAGAGCACCGACGCAGCCAGAGAATCCGAGAATGAATATAATTGCTCCAACTATGATAAAGAGAGTTGCTGGATCCAGAGAGCCGGTGCTGAGAGTGGCTTCAGCCAGGTTTGTTAGCGCCGCTTTCTCCCACCACGCCCATAATCCCACCCCGATGAAGGCGCCTCCGATCAGCCAGAATATTACGTTGAATCCGAACATAAAGTACTTCATGCAACAGCTTACCTCGCTTCGCTCCTCCCGGTTTCTGAACGGCATCTTGAAATTGTGCTTTTTATTTTAATAGGCCTAATAGGCCTAAATTAGATACTGGCAGACTGGTAGCTGGTAGGGGCCCAATGCTGTAATGTTAAATGTCTATCAGAATTCTACCAGAATTATTATTACAGTATTATTCTGTTATTATTATTATTAACACTCGGTACCAGTAAAAATATGGTCGAGGACAAAAAACAACCAGGTTACAAACAACACTCAGACTCAGACACTGACAGACTGACTGACTGACGGTTGTAAAACAAAACTAAATACACATAATAAAAAGAGGCACAGACAGACAGAGTCAGAGAGTAAACAGATAAAAAGACAATACAGCAATAAGGGCGCGTTGGCAAATATACCTGATAATTTAATTACCGGTATGTCTGTATGTAAACATACAATAACACTCGATAAAATAATTAACAGAATACAGCTACCGGTATAACATTACAGCATTACTGCATTACAGCAGTTACGGTATACACATACATCAGACAGTACATGATACGGCATACAAATAACAGTATGTCTGTATGTCAGTGTGCAGTATGTTATATTACTGCTGTACTGATATCAGGCTGTACAGCTTCTGATATAGGCCTGTAGCGCTGTAGGCTGAAAGCAAGGGGTAAATCTTTTCGACCTACGCGTAGGCCTACGCGTAGCTACGCGTAGGCCTACGCGTAGGTCGAAAAGATTTACGCGTAGTTTGTAACTTCCATTCCTGTCATTTACCGGTAGGGCCAGACTTACTGCCTTTTTAACAACTACGCGTAGGTGTTTTAAAACTACGCGTAGTTATTTTGGAACTACGCGTAGGTATTTTGAAACTACGCGTAGGTGCTACGCGTAGCTACGCGTAGGTGCTACGCGTAGCAGTCCTGATAACAATGATTTTTCATTTCAGGTCCGGTAGGGTTGAGTTGTTAGGCAAGTATCGGTATATGTCAGGTATCTGATTATCAGACAAATGTAATAACAGAATCGGAATAAACTCATATCTCTACATACAGCACTGGTAATAAATAATATTCGGCTCTTTCACATACAAACACAGAGGATGAATAAAAAGTAAACTTAAAATTCACGTCTCATGATTCATGTATCTTTGTTTCCATTGGATTATTTAAATATTGAACAGTAGTAAATAAAGCGACCAGTCTACCGGTGAAGAGGTTAAGCGAAAGCTGACTACTGCATATAATCAAATTGTTTGGTCAAATAACAAGTGCAACAATGGTAGACAATTTAGTCTCCCCCTTCCCTTGTCAAGGGGTTAACATATTACACAGTATATCCTTGCCCTATCGTGAACAAAGGCAATAAAAAGCATAGAGAATCGATAAGAACCATCGGCCTATTTCCTTTGTAAACTATTTTTGAACTCTAAACATTAATTATTTAACACACCGTCCGCAACGCATGAAGTGAAGAAAATGTAGTCTTCGCGTATTCCTCTATATAGAGTATACAGGTATAGGATACATTACTGTTGAAAGCATTTGATGGTTGTGGGTTGTTTATTGAACATACCGTATTGTGTCTTACTTTAGTACTGACTCGCTTGGAATACGTAAGCCTACTAATGATAAACGACGTATAGGCATAGTTATGGGTAGCACCTATGCGTAGGTCGTGTAGGACCTACGCGTAGCTACGCGTAGCACCTACGCGTAGCTACGCGTAGGACCTACGCGTAGTTATTGTTAAAACTCTGAAACTGGTGATATATGACCCAATGTTGCGAACTACGCGTAGGTCGAAAAGATTTACCCAAAGCAAGGACTGAATAGGCAGGCAACTGGGTTTAAATACAAGAATATGGATGGAATAACTGAATACAGGAATAGGCCTACAGGAATAGGCAAAGCGCAAAGCTCAGTAGATAGATAAGATATAGCAGATACATTGCAGTAGGCATACAGTACTGCAGTGTGTAAGTTACTTAGGCAGTTAGGCCTATACTGTAGCTGTATGTATACCTGTCTGCCTGTATACTGCAGTTGACAAAGCAGGGCCGCGCTGTACGGCTTTGTGCGACCGCTGGTAATTGCCCTCTGTGGCACTGTGGGCATTCATAAGCATGACGAGGGAAATTTTATAGCTATCCTTGATCTACTGAAAGATGAGGTTCCAGCACTTAGGCCTACGGTGTTTCTAGTTCGGGAAGCTAATCAGAACAGAACCACTTTATCTCGTGGGATACGCAGAATGAGATACTGGGACTGATGTGTCATTGTGTCACTCCATTCAGCGGGAGCTACAGAAAATATACGACTCGGGATTCTATAGCATCATGGTGGAATAGGAGCTGAATACTTTCAGTTTACATAGTGAATAATGTATACAAAGCAGAATGATTCTTACCTAACCTACCGCATGGCGAGTCCGTAACGAAAAATTTGTGATGCTGTCCTTAAACGTTTCAGCTGCAATACAGAACATAGAAACAGTAATAATAACAGTCTGTGGAATGATCATAACTATTCACAGATATGTTTCAATAATATTCGGGTGGCTTACAATAATTGTGCACGTTTTTTGTTTAATATTCCACGGGTTACCGACGGTGAACCTACAAGTATGTCTCTACAATTCGGAAGGTTAAACCTTCCAATGTTTTGCCATATTCGGTACCGTTCCAAACAAAGTTTATTGCGTAGAATTGACACAACTTGCAATTCTATTTTACGTGAAATCTCGCGTACTTGTAGTATTAATTCAATATCACGTATTCTTTCTTAGGTAATATTTCAGTGACCTACTTACTCTTACTCTGTGCTTGATTTGTTGTGTGCTTGTATTAATCGTTTTTATGGGCTAAGGCCTGGATTAAAGGTAATAATAATAATAATAGTGACCTAATGGATGTTTTGATTAGTTGTAAACCCAAAGGAAAATGATTGTCAGTACAATATACATGCGAGGTGTAGGCCTACTCAGTACAATATACATGCGGGGTGTAGGCCTACTCCAAATTAAAACTTTAAGTAATTTTCGTTACGGACTCATATAATCTAAAATTTTTGAAAATTTAAACACACAATATGCTGGGCTGTCAATATTCAAATTGTTATCAACAGCTTCTAATAAATGTTGAATTTTCGTTTGGTGTAATTACTTGTCTTAATCAGACAATGTCAATGGTAGTAAGATTATGTCAAAATGACATGGATTAATTTCTACAAATTTGTAAATACATCAAAAAATGTCCTCATATTGAATAATGAAAAACCAGTTGTTACCTCAAAAATATTAAAAATCCATCACTTTTACTAAAAATTTCATTCTTTCCCGTCATTATTTGGATACCAAAATTATGCTGTTTAGATGACTTATTATTTTCGAGGTACAGTATTGCATTTGTAGGTAGGCGTACCCAAAACGTGACTGTAACCACTATTTAAAAACACAATAAAAATATGTTGGGCGATCGACGAGATTAACAGACTAAACATGAACACATACTGTATATAAAATTCATATTGGAAAAACTATGTTATATTGTTACCGTAGGGATTTCAAAATTTAAAAGCATCAATGAAAATATAGGTTCATCATTGTGGGGCGAGCCACGAAGTGAGTGAGCCTTAGCGTAGGGGTACCATTAATCAACCTGCGGGGCGAGCCACGAAGTGAGTGAGCCTTAGCGTAGTGGTACCATTAATCAACCTGTCGTTCTTGTTCAATTTTAAACGTTAATAACTCGGCCAATCTTCGACGAAATCTATCCAAACTTGGTACACATGTTGTTTGGCAAAAGTTTAGAAATTTTCCAAGTTGAATTTTCGTGTGGCCTTCGAGAAGCTAAGATAATAGCAGTTAATTAGTTAATTAAATTGATTACGGTAAAAACAGCACTTTCAACCTGCCTGTTAAAGGAAATTAATTGTTTTACAGTATAATACTTCAATAATTATACTTAAAAATTATACAGATGTAATCCACATACCCCATTCTATTATAGTTTTTAATTAGTTCAAGTGATTTGCTTTAATAAATGTGTCTTTAATTGATCTAAACGTAATTAAACGGCACAATTATTGAGTACAAATTTAATCCTGCCCATTATTGGTCAAGTCTCTGCTGGTGTGGAGCTAGCTGGCTGGGAGTTGTGGCTGTAGACTAACCAGAGAGGAATTGTAATAGGCAACCAGTATTGCTATTCCAGCCCAGACAGCATTCTTTAAATCCCACATCCCATCATCCTTCCTGTATTCCAATTCCTATTGACTCTACTATAAATGTTGTATTGCTATCTCAGGTAAATGACAGATATAATAACATAAATACTATCCATGGCAAGGCTGTTGTGTAGGTTTATATCTGAAATAGTTTATTCCACAATGTATTTGTCTGGTTATTTTTTAATTGAATTTTTGCAAAGTAGTAAAATTAATGTTCTTAAAAATAATTTTATTATTTTATATGTAACCAAGGAAATTAGCTACAATTTTTCGCTGCAGCTTTAAGAGTGTACATTGATTTAATATTATTTCAATGCCCATATTACTACATCGGCGTTGTATCACACATCTCCACATAGATGTATCTGTAAAAGCTTTTGTGGGATAACTGATACGTTTGCCTTTGCTGGCCAGTTCCCCCCCAGTCGCTAGAATACTCTCAAAGGGATTTATAACTAAAATAGTGCAAGCTACCAGCTTATTGGCTGATGTGCTGTACGGAGATATCTGGGCTCAGTTTAATCGGCCAACTAGCTTAGAGAGGTTGCCTTAGCCTTGCTGTTCGTGTCGGCCAATAGAATTTGCGTAGGCGTTGATTTCGACCTATCCCAGCGCTACTGAACTGAATTTCCTATCTCTATGCTCATCCTCTGTGTTGAACGGGGCTTCGTGGAATAAGAGTTTTTGGTATACTCGTATAGTAGTAGTAGTCATATGATTTTATATGATTCTGTTGTTGTGTTCCCATTTTCGCCATAACACCGGCTTTTGGGAAGAACTCTAGTAAAACTGCTTAAATTATCGAAAGTATAAACTGTTACCTAACTCACGAATCCTACCGAATCTTAACTCACTATTAATCATATTGTTTGTACTGTTATTTACCGTCAGTTATTAATTGTACCTATTTGTTGATGGAAATATTGCTCTTTGGATAATACGGATAAATCTCCCAAATTTCCCAATTTTCTTGATACACTACAGGTTAGAGAGACAGGCTATACATAACAATTGCGATTTATATTAATGTGGTGTGTATTGAATCTAATGTTATTTAGCAGACCCTACATGAGTCAATTGCTACTCTCTTTATGTGTGATCAAATATACTGACGGTCGGCAGAATAGTGTGCATGATTGTGATTGGTAACAAAGTATTTCCTAAAGAATACGCTTTATACTTTAATCATAAGCAGTATCGTTGCGTTTAGTATAAGTCCTAGTTCTGTTTAAATAGATAGAGCGCCACGTCCTAAAGGAACTGTTAATATTTCCCGAAAGCCAATAATATCTGTCAGAAATTAATTATTAACGATCTATCGAATAATACAGTAAGTTTACACTGCAACCTTACACTGCAATAATAAAATTTAAGCATCCGAATTCAGCCTCCCGGGTGTAGATCCATCGGGTGAATGATCGCGCATGGGCTGACTTCGGCTAATGTTTTGTGTATTAGCATAAAATATTGTCGTATGCTAAAGGTGTTTTTATTAACTAAAAGACATATAAATTTTGGCAGGTTAAACTGCTAAAGGTCTTCAAAAGCGCGAACAGTAACAGTTTATGATCTTATTGCAGTAGTTTCAAGTTTCAAGTTTGTATAATAGTAATCATATGATATGAAATTGCACTTGTTCGTCACCTAACGACGATTTATTATGGGGGTAGTGACTGTTTGCAATGGCAATGCCAGTCGAGGCCAACAGCCACCCCCTATGCACTGTAAATATAATTAAAGAAATTAGTATTATAGTAATGCTGTAAATCTGTTACTCGGGTTATTAAAATGAACATTTTTATGTGTTATTGCATTGCACCGTATAATATAATTAACGAAGAAAAAGTAGTAATTTACTATATGTAATATCGATTTGCCTTGTTGATGTGTGTCTCATAAATTGTTTATTTTAATTTAATTTTTAATTAAATTTAACGTAAATCATGTATATAGTCCTAAAAAAAAGAGAAAATGATTAAATCATGTGGTGTATTAAGAATGTCTTCAATTGTTTTTTGAATATATTTTTTGTTGTTGAAGTAGTTATTGGACTTGGTAAGTTATTCCAAAAGGATGCACCCAAAACAGCAATAGACTCATGAGCCACATTCAGCCGTGTTAATGGTATGACGTATTTGCCTGCAGCGGCCGACCTAGTGTTGTAACGATGAATCTCAGAGAAAGTTGTAAATAGATGAGAAAGTGGATGTTTAGGGTTGTTGGATATATCGTACATTAGTTGGCCTAGCTGGTAGTTGAATAGCGATTGTAAAGGTAATATATTGAGAGATTTATATATTGGTATGGAGGATGACCGGTAGTGACTGAAGGTTAGACAGCGAATAATTTTATTTATTTTAATTCGAATAGGTCGGAGAACAGTACTACCAGCGACACCCCATGCCAATATACCATAATTTATGTATGGATTGATCAAAGTGAAGTACAGCATACGAAGGATCTGGGATGGGAAGATATGTCTTAACTTATAGAATAAACCAGCTGAGCGGGAAATTTTGTTTAATATATACCTTGTATGGGTTTTCCATTTCAATTTGTCGTCTATCCAGATACCAAGAAATTTCGCATGCTGTACTTGCTTGATCTCAGAAGATTTAATTTTTATTTTAGGAAGACCAGTAGTTAGTAGGCGGTTAGTAAATATAGTGTATTCTGTCTTCGTCATATTGAGGGATAGTCTATTGTCCGCGAGCCAGTCCGAAATCTTGTCAAGTTCTGTGTTTGTTGTTGTTATTAGTCGGTCAATGTCAATATTGTGGTTCAGTAAAGTGGTGTCGTCAGCGAATAGAGTGGTTAGTAGGTTAGATACGTTAGGAAGATCATTTATATAGAGTAAAAACAGCAAAGGTGATAAGATAGATCCTTGGGGAGTCCCACACGTAATTTTCAGAATCGGCGATTGGATTTTATTGTTAAGGGATACAAACTGAGTTCTGTCTGTAAGGAAACTTTGGATTAGATTTTTTGGGGTCCCTCGAATTCCGTATCCTTCCAGTTTTTGTAGTAATATCGAGTGATTGAGCGTGTCGAACGCTTTTTTGAGGTCAATGTATATTGCGCAACTGGATGATTTGGAATCTAGAACTGACTTAATTTTTTCTGTTACAGTTAAAATCGCAGAAAAAGTGGAAGTATTTTTCCGAAAACCAAATTGACAGGGTGTTAGTATTGAAAAGCGATCCAGATAATTTTGAAGTTGTACATAAATTATTTTTTCGTATATTTTACTGAAAATGGGAAGTAGCGAGATAGGTCTATAATTATTTGGATCTAATGGGTCATTTCCTTTGAAGCTCGATATCACCTTTGCTGTTTTTAAATATGATGGGAAATGTCCAGATTTAATAGAGAGGTTTATTAGGAAAGTTACGTGATGGGCGAGTGGCTCAGCTACAATCTGTATAAGTCTAGTAGGGAATGAGTCGTTAGTTGCTGAGCTATAGTCTAGGCTTAGTAGGTAGTAATGAACTTCAGCAGTGGACGTTTCTATTAGTGAAAACGAATTAGAGTGTCGGTGACGTAAGTGGCGGATTGGCGAACGTGCTGAGAGGGGTATATTTTGCGCTAGTTTTTGACCAATAAAAGAGAAGTGCTCATTCAAAATGGTTGCTATTTTGATTGGGTCTGATGTTGTTTTAGTACCACCAGTATTATTGCAATTTATTTTATTAGGGAAGGAGGTTTTCTGTCCTTTGTTTAGCACGTTATTTATGATGCGCCAAGTCTTTCGCATATTTCCCGCGGTCTCCTGAAATTTCGTACAGTAAAATTTTTTTTCGGTGTCTCGGAGCACTATGCCAAGTTTATTCCGGTATTTTTTATATTTTTTTTCATTATGAATGGTAGGCGCTTTGACATATTTTGAAAAAAGTTTGTTTTTATGTGAAATTGATTTTAATAAGCCTTCAGTTATCCATGGTTTACGAGAAAGTTTTCTAATTGGTACAGTTTTTGTGGGAAGGTGTTTATTGCATAAATCACTAAACATATTATAGAAATTTTCGAATTTTAAATCAGAGGGCACATTTTCAGATCGGTAATCAAACATGTTTGGTGAGCAGAATTCTTTTTTAAATGAATTTTCGTTAAATTTTGAGTAATCGAATATTTCGCGTGTTACCTTTTGATCAAAAAATTCGGAATAATCATGAAAGAGTGCAAAGTTTGCTAAATGGTCGGTACTTCCACAATCTGATAAAAATACCCCCGACGTGTTAACGGCTGTGGTTATATTAGTCAATATGTGATCTAATGTAGAGTTGGCACCGTATACTATACGCGTCGGATTTTTAGTGAGTTGTGTATAACCAAAGGTTGAAGCAGTCTGGAGATATTGGATAGATTCAATAGTCTGTTTTGTTAGGTTTACATTGAAGTCACCCGTTATTACTATGTCAGATTTTGTAGTGACTAGCTTTTGAAAAATAAGCTCTAATTTTTCATGAAATACATTAAACATAACTGAAGGAGGGCGGTATACCGCACCTACTATTAGATTTTTTTTATTTTTATTTCGTTTTATTTCTATCCAAAGATTATCAAAACCCTCTATTTGTAAATCTGGGCGTTCAGTGTATGATAAGCAATTTTTAATATATAAACCTACGCCCCACCCAGCACCGGAAGTCCGTCCGTTGGGTCTGTTAGTCAGTAGTGGCTCTCCGTAACCGTCCAAGTTGAGATTACTTTTACTGTCTTTCGCACCCACTAGAGTCTCCGAGAAGGCTAACACGTCAAACTGCTGGTCTAGTGTAGCAAGGAAGTTAGTAGTAGTTGGCAGGTTGTTATTTAGACTCCTACAGTTTAGGTGAAAGATAGAGAAATTAGATTTAGCGTTAACTCTCTGGGATTCATCGTTAAAGCGCATATCAGTATAATAATCGCTGAATCTGGCTGCGTTGAGAATATTGCTGTCTGGGTCTATAGATACGAACTTTGGATTTTGAAAGTTATGTGGCTCTATAGTATTAGGTTCACATTCGAAAACATCACAATCGTCATTCGAAATACCGGTAAAAGGAAAGATTTCGTTGTAGCAATAAGTACAATAATGACCTACAAAACATTTTGAATTTATTAGTTCATTTAGATCCAATTTTGAGAGACATGTACCACATGGCATATGATATATATTATTACATAAAACACAATACAATTGAAAATCACTACGCTTAAAACCCGAGTAGCAGAATGAACAAGTTTTGTCTAAATAATTTTTTTTTATTTGTGTATTTCTCGTTTCAGTCATTTCCTTAAATTATTTGTTTCTAAAAATATCCTAGTTCCAAACTCTGCCATGCCTATAGATAATTAAGAAAAAAAAAAAATAATAATAAACATTACTAAGTGCCAAAAAATAAATTCAAAATGAAAATAACGCTGGTATTTAATTTTTCATTGTCGTATAGAAAGTAACTTAATTTTTTATTTAATCCATTATATATATATCCGTATTATTATTAGTTATATATATATTATTTCAACATTTTCGTATTATTTTATAAATTTTTTTCCAATATTTTATTTATTAATTCAACAGTCGTATTAATCAGAGTTAATATGAATGAAAATTCCTGATTAATTGGGATACATTCCTTCGACCTCGAAAGAGTTACTAATATGCGTGCAGTTTAGCGATTTGGACGCTCGGGATGCGTTGATGGATTCCTCGATAACCGATTCATCGATATCCGTGACAAACTGCGATTCGGAATCTCTAATCTCGTTATTCCCGTCCATCGCTGCAGTATCGTAGTGTTCAGCGGTCCCACCTTTTTTTTTCCCTTTGGCTAGTCTCCTTTGCGACGCGCGAAGGGCGGTAGGTCCAGCTTCAACAGGTTCTTTGGAATCTCGACGAGATACGTTTCTCTGCAGGATTTCTGTCAGGGTTGAAGACTCATTAATATGTTGGACGTCGACCAGAGTCGATATCTTGATTGGCGCGGAGTCGCTCGTCTTACGAATAAACACCGTGCCGTTGTGTGAGTAGGCGGCACGGATCCGTCCTTCCTTTTTTAACTTCGTTGCTTCTCTGAGTAGGCTTGCCCGTCGTGGAGTTAAGTGGTCGGAAGGATAGATTCCCGATGAGAATGAACTCTTATTCTTAAAGATAGCGAAACGAGTAGATTGCGCAATGAATCGCACGAGTAGCGGTCGAATCTTGCGCCCCGCAGAGGGTGTTACTGGTCCTAGTCGTTGAATGTAGTCGATTGCGTTAGTATTAATGTTTATCTTGCCAAATTCTCTACTGATTATATTCATATCGGTATCCGATTTGGATTCCCCAACCCCGTGGAAGAGAACGTTATTGCGGCGATTATCTTGACTTAAGGAATCAATGGATAGTTCCGCCTTCTCGGACACGTCGCGGAGCTGTATCTTGAGCGAGTCGTTATCACGTTGTAACTCAGATAGTATTTTTAGTAGCGACGGAGACCCGTCAGTTGGATTGAGTTGCGTCGACAGTTTGTTAATGTCTGCGGAAACTTTTCCAAGAAGATTTTCTAATCGATCTAGTCTTGTGCTAAGAGCCTGCACGTCACTTTTAGGGCCCATTGCAACACTGGGAGCAGTCAATCAGGTGAGATTCGTCGTGGGCGGTGGGCGGGGCGCACACACGAAGTCGAGTGGCTGGCAGTTAGTATGTCAGTATGTGTATCTTGTACCGGTCAACCGGTAGTTAGGCCTACAGCAGAGCAGTGTAGTCAGATCATATTGTTCAGTCTGTCAGCTAACAGCAAACAGATAACCGACCACCATAGAGATAATGTTCTTTTATTGTTTTTATACACTCGTGAATAATTATTGTAAAAGTTAATATTTCCCTATTAGTTACCTAAGGACTCAATAGGCAATAAGGTTGCAAAATACCGTAGTAACCGGTATTTCTGTAGGTCTGTAGGCCCAACTGTCCTAACCGGTACTGCTGTACAAATACATTTAGTATTATTCGATTTTGATTATTGTATACCGGTAGGTCTCGATATTAAATCGGGGACGCCTGGTTTTTATTGGGATTTTACTTAGGTCTATTTCTGTCAGTTTTATTTACTAGTAGGCTAATATTGAGCAGAAGGCGTGTGACCCTGCTCAGATTGTCCAGATAATTGTAGGCTGAGCTGCTGTCTGACTGTTGTTGAGTTTGGAGAGATTACGGCGTGTGTAGAGTTTGTCTGATAAAGTGCCGTTAGTAAGTTGGGGCAGCCATATGCGGTAAGGTCAATCCCCTCTTAAAGAATAAGTCGTACTACCGTGTTAGAACGCATACTAACTAACAGTTTCAGAGTCTGCATATACTGTAGTTTATTTAGGCTTGATCGTAGTCTGCCAGTGTTTTAGTCTGTGTTTGTTTGTGTGGTCTGTTCAGGTACCGTAATAGTTATTACTCAAATATTTTGTAGGCTAGATTGTTGTCTAGCTATTCTTAGGCCTGAAGGGATTGCTGCGTGTGTAGAGTTGGTCTGATAAAGTGCCGTTAGTAAGTTGGGGCAGCCATCTGCGGTAAGGTCAATCCCCTCTTAAAGAGTAAGTCGTACTACCGTGTTAGAATGCATACTAACTAACAGTTTCAGAATCTGCACATACTGTAGTTTGTTTAGGCTTGATAGTAGTCTGCCAGCGTTTAGTTTGTATTTTGTTTGAGTATTCTGTACGGGTAGCGTAATATTTATTATTCAGAGTTTATGCGATTATTCGCAACATTCATGTCCCCAAGTTTATTCCTACAGTAATTGTGCTTGTTATACA
>JAUCBJ010006868.1:0-22145 GCA_032718475.1 Nemertoderma westbladi | reverse complement strand
ATCCCTTCCTATAAAAATGTATAATAACAAACACCTCGAAAAATACAGCTTGCCAACACATTGTTACTATCAATAAAAAAAACTATAAAACAGTGTTTTAATGTCGTACTTCAAATACTTAAACACAGTTCGGCAATGTCATCTACAGTACGAGTTAAATATAAAAAAATTTTAATTCGTATGTCCATGTTGTACGTCATTTCCAAAAATTGTTTACTGTAAGAAAAAATTATAATTTTAAGTTCACTCAACCCATCGATATCCATGTCATCCACTCAACTACAGCTTTGGATATCCTTTGAAATGGATTCTACGTATAGTTTACATATTGTGAAAAAATGGTGCTTTCCTCAACTTTGTCGTGATTTTTTCCCTAAGCCACCTGACTATAACGCCCCCATATGCCATATGGTGAAACTGAAACAACCCACCTCATTTGGAATATATGTGATAAATATTTAAGAACATTTATATACTTGGCTCGCCCACATCTCTAAGCAAGTAATTCAAGCAATGTGCCCTTTGATTGGTTGGCCAGTGAAATGGGAATGCTGGAATTAGGATGTTTTAATGACTCTTCTGCTCTTCGCACTAGCACTGTGCACTACATTACTGCATTACTACATACTACTTCTGTACTTGTACTATTCAACGTTTTCAATGTACCATTCAATACATTTCTGAAAACATGCAATATAGAAATTAACAGATTGACTAAAAATGTAAAGTGCAGAACAGAAGAAGTGTAAATCAAACTGACAAACAAATGATAAGTTTCATTCGCAAAGTTAGTTGTACTTTTACAAAATCACGTTACCACCATCCTGTCGCAGCTGGTGCAGGAATATATTGGAGTAACACGCGTCGGTTCTTCATTGGAACAACTTCAGGTTTGCGGAACCCTTTATATACTCGAATGGCGACACCCGAAGTCTTTGACACCAACGGTCTAGTCACCGACGTTTCGATGGAACACAACGCGGACTTTACGTCGTTACTCACCCCGGGAGTGCTCCATCTACAGTCCCTGTTCGCCGACCGGGGCTACGAGCTACGTATCGCCGGGGGCGCGGTACGGGACCTACTACTGCGTCAACGTCCGGACGACGTTGACTTCGCTACTACCGCGACCCCCGAACAGATGCTCGCGATATTCCGTGACGCGGAAGTGCGCGTGTTGAACCGTAAAGGGGAGAGCCACGGCACCGTGGCAGTGCGAACGCACGAACGGAACTTCGAGTTGACGACTCTCCGACTGGATCGAGTAACGGACGGACGCCACGCCGTCGTCCAGTTCACCGAGGACTGGCGGGAGGACGCCGCTCGACGGGACCTCACGGTCAACTCCATGTTCCTCGATCTCCATGGCAACCTATACGATTACTTTGGGGGTCGGGAGGATGTGGAGTTGCGTAGGATCGCGTTCGTAGGGGATCCCGGAACGCGGATTCGTGAGGATTACCTCCGGATCCTTCGCTACTTCCGGTTCTACGGACGACTCGCAATCGGGCCGGGTTACCATGACAGCGACGCGTTGGAGGCGATTCGTCAAAACGCCGCAGGTTGCCACCTTGTATATTTGATTTATTTTTTTATTTTTTTCTATAACAGAACAAATAGACATATAGGCCGGGTTGCACACGTTGACTTAAGTTAAGTAGAAAACTTAAATTAAGTTTAAGTACGAGAAAAATTGGTATTGCGTTGCACAACAATTTTCTTAACTTATGTAGATACTTAAAATTTAGAGATAAGTGTCTATTTTTAAGTCTGCCAAAAACGAATCTTAGTGAATTTATTATTAGCTATTTATTACAATTATTTATTATATGCGGAAATGTCAGTGTTACCAATATTATATTTACCAAGCCGTCGCCCTCAGAATAGGAAATCGTACCCAACGCGGCCAAACATTTACGAACTGTACAATGAAACAGAATTTTATGACCGATTCCGGTTCTGCAAGGACAATTTTCGGTATATCTGCGATGTGATTCGTCCTGATCTCGAAAGAATCCAAGCTGGGAATAAAGGCCTGACTGTTGAGTTGAAGCTGGCAGTGGCCCTACGATTTTACGCAACTGGGAGCTTCCTGAATCTAGCTGGAGACAGTTTGACAATTCATAAGAAGAAATCCGCTAGTCGAGCCGTTCGGGATGTTTCAATCGCCCTCACCCGAAATTTAGACCAGTTTGTGAAATTCCCTTCTACACCCATCGAAATTCAAAAGGTTCAAGCGGAATTCTTTGAAATTGCTGGTTTCCCTGGAGTTACTGGCGCCATCGACGCAACGCATGTGAAGATTCCAGCTCCTTACGGCGATCAAGCGCCATACTACATTAACAGAAAAGGGTACAGTAGCATTAACGTTCAAGCAATTTGTGATGCAAAGTGTCAATTTTTGAACATGGTCGCTGACTGGCCAGGAAGTGCCCATGACGCCCGTATTTGGTCCAATAGCTCACTTGGAATGGAGTACGATCAGGGAAAACGAAAGGAACTCATTTTAGGCGATAGTGGCTATCCGTGTACACCTCTTCTTTTAACTCCGCTTCTCAACCCAAAGACTAAAGCGGAAATTAAATACAACCGGGCGCAAATCAAGACACGCAATACAGTTGAAAGGGCATTTGGACAGTTAAAGAGAAAGTTCCATTGCTTGCATGGCGAAATTAGAATGCAGCCAGTTCGAGTCTGCCGCGTAATTTCGGCTTGTTTCGTATTGCACAATATTGCCAAAATAAGGGGTGAACAGTTTGAGGAAGACGAGGACGTGGAAGAATTAGATAACAGTGAAGATTATTCTGGTTCACAAAATGGTCAAACGTATCGTGCACATTTTATTCAGAAGTATTTTGGATAAAAAAGGATATTGTTTCCAAATTATATATCAAACTAGCACACCATTGTACTGTACTTTAGACTACTGTAGATTACATAATGAATATGATGAATTGCACAATATTAAACATTCATATTATACAGTACTACTGTATATTATTTGCACTGTTTTCATATTCACAAATAGTCTCCAGAAACAAAATATCCGCAGCTGCATCCACCATGCCATTAGGAGCCGGGGGAGGCAGCAGACCAGTAAGAGCCGAAACGTCTGCTTTTGTCTTAATTGTCTTCAGATAGATAAGATAGCGGTTCTCTCGGATCAACTGGCGATTCTCCGCGATCAGCAGGTTCTGCGCCTCCAATGGTGAAATCAATGTGTCCTGAGAGCGGGACCCTTTTTTTTGCGGATGAGAAGAGTAGTCTGGGTTTCGAGGAGTGGAAGCCTGTTTAAAGTAGCCCCCTGGCGACTTCAGGCTCTGGCCCAAGTCCATCAGGATCTGGCCGTCCTCTTCATGGTCTGGTTGGTCATTACCCTGACTAACCGTGACCGGGATAGCTGCACCCGATGCGCCACTTTCTGCACCCGACTGTATTCCTTTCAGGATTTGCCCTTTGGACCCATGAACAATATCGTACAGTTTCAGGATGAAAACTTTCGGAGTTTTAGGCTCTGGTCCGCCGCCAGTCTCATGGTATTTTGCTGCGCGTGCGTAAACTTTCATGGAATCTTTCAGATTGTTTAGCTTCTTCTCGAGCCCATCGAGACTCCGTTTTACATCGGGATTTGACCTTAAGTATGACTCCAAGATATGTAGCTTCCCACTTCTTAGATTTTGAATCTGCATTTATTCCTCTAGATTTGTCGAAACTGGCAATGAGATGAGTATGGTGAGGTTCATACAACTCGACCAGAGTGCAGCAATCCTTGTCAGTCCAATTAGTTTCCCTAGTTTTAGCTTCTTTCGCTGCAGGGGCCATTTTCAAAAAATTAAGGGGGGGGGGGGTGGAGGGCTTGCTAAAAATGTTTGTTGTATGATAGATGGTGCATTCAAATAATACTTTAAAGAAAAGAGATTCCAGAGAACTGGGTTCTTGTGTAACTAAAGCAACTAACTACATAATGTCATTATTAATTCCTCGTTTTTATATAATCATTGTTATTGTTGTTATGTTGCTATGCAACGTTAAGCAATTCCTTGCACTGTTAGCCTGGCTCTTTCCAGCGTTGCAACACTACTGTGGTTATTCTGAGTAATTCATATAGCTAGTTTTTGTTAGCTAGTAAATTTTTTTTTTAATTATATTGTCTTGTAATTTTATTTGGAATACAACACTTTACTTGGAAAGTCAAAATATTCTAGAATAAGTAAAAATATGTAACGTAAATATATTATATAGAATTCTTTTTTAAATAGCTAGGTAGTATTTTGAAAAATAGTAGCTACCATAAAAAATTATATTGGATGAATGTAGTCTATATTCTAGAACGAAATATTTAAAAATCAAAGACACTTTATAGCCAGTGGAAAGCAATTGCATGGCGGTGTCGACATGGCGAACTAGTACCGTTCTGATTTTTTAACTTAAGTACCACTTAGTTAAGAAAACTTAACTTTAGAATGAGCAACGCAATTTTACTTAAGTCTAAGTGCCTACTTAACTAAGTTGCAACTTAAGTAAAAAATAGACACTTAACTTAAGTCAACGTGTGCAACCCGGCCTTAGCCTAGTAGTTTTAGGGCTATAATTGGGTTCTTGGAAGATTTTATATTTTATATTGATTTAATCCCCCTCCCCCCCCCCCCCCCCCCCCCCACACACAAATATATAATTCAACTTCAATTTAAATAAACTTTAACGGTATTTAATGAATAAAAAATAAAAGAAGAGTAAAAAACTATAGCAATTGAAATTATAAAATAAATTATTAATATTTATTACATAATAATATAGTTTTATTTTGCACCATAATCGTTATTTAATTAATTAATATATTTATTAATTTAAATACTTTATTTTATCATGATATTATTACTTTTATTACCGGTACCTAATTAATTATGTTTTTTCATAACGGATTCTATTTTTTTTCCAGGATTGGATGCGATTAGTGGGGAACGGATATGGGTGGAGATACACCGGATTGCTAACGGGAGGATGGCTCCGCATATACTCCGGTTAATATACGATCTCGGAGTGGCGACACACGTGGGTCTACCTCCCGACCCCAACCTGGTTGCCATGGAGACGGCCTACAACAATGCTACAACCTCGGCTAACACGCCGCACCCTATGACTATTCTATCTAGTTTGTGTAGCGATAAGTCTGATATAACTCGAATGTACAATAGAGTTAAATTCCCTAATAAAGCGTTGAAACTTGGTATCTTTATGGTCGTAGCCGCTAAGAACATTGATAGGAACAGTCTCAAGGCATTGCAGGATTACGTTGTGGATAATAGACCCTCGGATACTGCTGAATCCATATTTCATTGCAAAGAACTTTTACTGTCCAGGAGAGAAACTGATATTTTAGAAGAGTTTGCGGCATGGAAAGTCCCTAAATTGCCCGTTTCTGGTGTCGATCTCATGGATATATCAGCTGTCAATCATCGTAAGGAATTGGGTCCGTTATTAACGGGATTAAGAGAAAGATGGAAGAAGGCCAACTTTGATATGACGAGAGAGGAGTTATTAGATTGTGTGGAATCGGTCAAACAAACTATTCAGACCACAAACGGTGATAAATGTAGTTAGAACCTACGATTAATTAACAGCTGTAAGTGCTAATGATATTAGCAATGAGTTTCTTGATGCAATAATTATAATAATGTTTAAAACGTCATTTTTAAAAGCGCTTGTGCCCAAAACTAGAAGTATTGCGGAACCACTATTACATTAATCACTTAAATTATTTCTTTATTGAAATAATTTACACAGATACTATTGTACTAAATTAATCAGTTAAGCCCCGTTCACATCCAACGGTGCGTGACGGTAAAGTAGTCTGGCGGTACTGAAGCGGTAAGCCTGCGGTACACGGTACACTACCCGGAGCCCGTTCACACCCAACGGTACCGTCGCGGTAACTGATTGTCTATCTGTGGACTGTGAATTCAACAGGAAATTACATTAATTGTTTTAACATTGTTTATATGGGCTGCGGTAAACCGCGCGGTTTAGCGCACAACTCTGCAACTACCCGTTATTATATTGGTGAAAGCGTCGGGGGACTGCGTGACAGGATTGGGCGACATAAGAATTCGATAAGGAATAGAGATCGTAAGGAACCTATAGGGGCACATTATAAAGACATACACGCTACAATTACCGACCACATTCATGCATTCTCCGTTAAAATTAAACAAAAGTTAAGCCAAGCGAACACGTACAGGCGTACACGTGAACGAATTCGACTCTGGTTGGTAGTTAGTTAGTGGTTAGTAACCGACTCTCTCTTAATCTAACTAAAACTGAATACACAATCTTCTCTAATACAATAAACACATCTACCGAAACTCCTTTAATACAAATAAATTATCGCCCTATAAAACAGACTGTTAGTACAAAATTCCTCGGAATTTGGGTAGATAAACAACTCAACTGGAAATCACATGTTGGAAGTATAATTAAAAAAATATCTGGCATATTCTATAAACTCCGTCATATTTTTCCTCTCCATATACTCCGTCTACTCTATTTCTCTTTAATTCATCCCTATCTGCACTATGGTATTCTACTTTGGGGAGGTACATATAATTCTACTCTAAAACCCCTACGTATTAAAATTAATAAGCTCATTAGATGCATAACTTTCAGCCATTATCAATCTTCTTCAGCTCCTCTATATAAATCTTTAGGCATTCTCCCTCTCGACTCTCTATATAAGCACCAAGTAGGTATATTTATGCACGAAATTAATTCTAAATCTATTACATCTACTATCGCCCTTCGTTTCAATAAGGTCTCCTCTATCCACAACTATTCTACCATCTACCACTAGTCAGACTAACATCAACCCAGCAATCTTTGAGTTTTCAGGGCCCTTCTATTTGGAATAAAATCCCAAGTTCTATAAAATACAATAAATCTAAATTAAGCTTCTCAAAAAATTTCAAAAATTATCTTCTTACTAAATTATAAGCATGACCCGGATATTAAAAATTAAAAATATAAAATCTTAAGTACAACCCCTTCGTCAGAAAGTAGCGTAAATACCAGTAGTATTATACGAGCACAGCCCCACTCCCCTCACTACAATACAGATGATCACCATAACACGACATCATAACTAAGTCACCATACTAAGAACCGATGTAGCTAGCAATACAATTAAAAATAAAAATAAACTTAAAATACGACTTTCAGTGTACGAACCCCCCCCCCCCTCCCCTCCTCTGCCCTACCCAATCCTCTTATCTACAGCCCTTCTTTCCCCCCTCCCCCAACTGGCTGGTATCGCCACTAGCAATGCTATAGATACCTGCCAGTTGCCCCTCTGCATTACTATTTATTTAATATTAATTATAAAAATTATTAGTTATGTGCATTGGGTGAATCTGCTAATATAGGTCCGAGCCTATCCCGAGTTGAGTTGAGTTGAGTGGGTACTGCGCATACTGATTTGGTGCAGATTTACCTTAGTCGGTGTACTGTAGTTAGACCCCCCCCCCCCCCCCCCCCCAAATGACATTTACGACTTACGTGTACTGTACAATCTATAATTTGGTGCTAATTTTATATATTTTTATATTTTCATGTTAAATAATACCCAGATACCAGTCCCCCCCCCCCCTCTGCCCCTGACCGATATTATTTATTTAATTAGTTATCTACTGTACGTATTCCCTTCGGTACCTTAATCATTCTTCATGAATCAGGAATTACCGGTACTCCTTTTTGTCGGTACGTTGGTGTGTTTTACGTGTTTTAATAAGGCAGTGATTTTTTATGTCAATTTATTTGACTTTTTTTGTCACTTTTTTTTACGAATTATGCATAATGACTTTTGTTGTCCATTTAATGACTTTTATTGTCATTTTAATGACTTTTTATGTATGTATTTCTTCAAACTGTCAGACTGCTGATTTCTGGACTGTCAGACAGTTGATTTCACTATGCCTGTGCCAAAACATTCCATGATTCCATGATTTATAGACTATGAGATAGATTTCCATATGCGCCTGTGGTAAAAAGACTCTATATTTAATAGTTTGTGGTTGTTGTCGATAATCGATTACCACATGACGTAGCAAAACACTCATTTTATAGCCAAAAACAATTACCAATTGATGGAAACGAGCAGGTTAAGGCCGAGTTTTCTAACCAAAACAATAAACAGTCACTTTACCAAATCAGGGAAAGGAGCAGGTTACAGAGACGGGATTTTCTAACCAAAACAATAAACGATCATTTAACTAATTGAGGGAAAGGAGCAGGTTACAGAGACGGGATTTTCTAACCAAAACAATAAACGATAACATTACCAATTGAGAGAAAGGAGCAGGTTACAGAGGCGGGATTTTCTAACCAAAACAATAAACGATAACATTACCAATTGAGGGAAAGGAGCAGGTTACAGAGGCGGGATTTCCTAACCAAAACAATAAACGATCACTTAAACTAATTGAGGGAAAGGAGCAGGTTACAGAGGCGGGATTTTCTAACCAAAACAATAAACAGTCACTTTTACCAAATCAGGGAAAGGAGCAGGTTACAGAGACTGGATTTTCTAACCAAAACAATAAACGATCATTTAACTAATTGAGGGAAAGGAGCAGGTTACAGAGACGGGATTTTCTAACCAAAACAATAAACGATCATTTAACTAATTGAGGGAAAGGGGCAGGTTACAGAGGCGGGCCTTCTGTGCTGTTGGAAGTAGTGGAGCCGCTATCCGTAACAATACTCAGACAGTAGTCATGACTCATGATCCATTATTGATTATAAAACTAATACAGTAAGGCCTAAATTATGTGAAAGGTATATCCACATTTTCCACAATCCTGCAATCCAGTTTCGCCTATCAATTATTTAAAATTTATTAGCACAACCGGTAGGCCTACCATTACCGTATTTAAATGGTAGGCTACACAGTAGGCCTATAGCAGTACCAGTGCCGGTACCGGTACTAAAATACAGAAATACCTGCTTTATACCTACTCTGCTACTACTACTAGGATCGGCATGCTGCCTGCTTTATACCTACATCTGTCAGTCTGTACATACAATACAGCAAAATAGTGCTATATATATACTAACCGGTACTGATAGCCTGAGAGAACAGCAGTAGAGAAACCGGTAGCATGGAACCTAACATTAGACTTTTGGATGACATAAAAAATAAAAAAAAAATTGACAAAAAAAGGATAAAAATGGACAATAAAAATTATTGCGTTTTAATAATACACCCTGTAATACCTATATCAGTATATATCCATTGATAAAGGCCTGTCTGCCTGTAGGCCGAAATATTTGGTATAACTTTAATTTTGTGTCACCTGAAAAAGATGAAACTCCCCCACCAATATTATGATTACCCCGGTGACTGGGTGACCTGGGCACGGAAGTACCTTATTAAGTATTAACTACCTGTCTGCCTGTTGGGTCGTTCACAGTCCTGCAGTCAGCGGTGTTCCGCTGGCCTTGCGGTACACCACGCGGTGTACCGTTCCGTTGGATGTGAACGGGCCTTTATGTGGTGGACATATACAGATAGATATAGTAATAATACGAAAAGGAGCTGGTAGCAACAGCAATGAGCACAGGAACGGTCAGCCTAAACACCCAACTACACCCAACTACACCCAACTTTCACCCAACTACACCCAACTACACCCAACTTTCACCCAACTACACCCAACTTTCAGCCAACTACACCCACACAGTTCCACCCCACTACACCCAACATCCACTTCCACTCTGCATCCAACTTACACAAAACTATACCTACTGTATGGCACCAAACTTCCACAAATTACAATATGTACAGTAACAAACTCTTCGAGGAATTGCTGAGATATGAGCTTTTAAATGTTTCATGTACTGTATGTTGCCCCCACTGCTGAGCAATTATGAAAATAACAAACTAACGTTTTATATTTATTGCAGGTTGGTTCTAGAATAATTGATGAATTTAGCAATAAATATACAAAGGAGAGACGCAGAGACTATTGACGAACGATCCAAGCTACAGTATAAAACTAAACTGGCGCTATGGGATTGTGGTGAAAATGAAAACGGTATTGATACACAGGAGGGTCACCGTCACAGCCTTAACGACGAAATCGCATTGGAAACTTCTGTTATGGGAATAGCAATGCAGATAATTCGTACAAAGTTAATGGACATAAGTTCTATATTATACAGTATGTTTAATGCAATTATAATAATGTAATTATCCTTTATGTATCATAGAATACAAGAAAAAGAACTGTAACATTATTTTCAGCAGCTTTATTTTAATCTTGGGCCCATGTAAACACTTTCTGCCGTTATATATTTAACTTTGCAGTTGCCCCCATGTGAAGAATCCCAGGTTTTCATTAAAATCACAGGTTACAAAAGGGCTGAATCTAACCAAAACAATAAACGAAATTTAGCCGTATCAAAACGAAACGTATCAAAAAGATAAATTAAAAAAAATAAAAAATCTTCATACATAAAATTCCAATAAAATGTCGACCGAAAAGTGAAATCCTGGTATTATTCACATGGGCGAACTTTATGGCCTTTATATTAATTAATTTTTAACGAAACAACAGCAATAATTTTAGAACATTTTACATTTTTGATAAACTAAAAGGGGATCTGGTAAGATCTGTACAGTTCAAGGGAATTTCTGCAAAGAACTTATTATGATCTTCACATACAGGCGATGCCAGAATGGACAAGATCTCTACAGTATGAGAATCGATAAGATCGTTATACATTACAGATCTTACAGTAGTAGAAATAATAATTCACACACTCGGGTAGAGAATTGCAGACGTTGATCAACGTAATCATATAGACGCGGCTTGTGGTCTCTAGTACATACTGTACAGTATATGTACAGTAGGATATGACAATATTCAGCTTATTTTATTACAAACAACGAAATGGGAGAAGTGTATTTAATCTTTCAGACATTCCACCCATTCGAAAATCCTCATGTGATCAACATTGACTTGATCCCTTTGCCCTATCGCCCTGACTGCGTGACTCGTCCCACAGAACACCAAACTCTCCAACCAACTACACTCAACTTTGACTCACTTTCACCCAACTACACTCCACTTCCACCCAACTCTCACCCAACTTTCACCCAACTACCCCCAACAACACCCAACTTTCACCCAACTACACCCAATTCTCCACCCAACTTCACCCAACTATCACCCAACTACAGTACACTCAACATTGTCTCTTTTCCACCCAACTACACTTACCTTTCACCACTTTCTCGCAGGTCAGGATTTTTGAAAATAAAAAATTATAAAGCAAATTATAAAATTGTCAAAAACCATACAAATCCTAATCTACGTCGCTTTTTTGGATGTGAAGATGAGTAGGACATACAGTACAATACAGTATATCTAATGTTTAGTTCTGAGGCATTACAGCGAGAACATGCGAGCCACGTAGTAAAGGCGAGCCTTAACGCACTATGATAATTAGTAAATACTGGAAAATTTATTTCGAGTTATTATCATATTCGAGTTAGTGAAATATTGAAACGAGGGACCGAAGTGAGATAAAAGTACATTATACACTATAATATGTTGTTTTATTGTTAAATTTCTTTATTACTTAACGCTCGTCTATGGACGAGCCGCAAATAATCCATCTATCTACTATATTTACGGCTTGTCCAAGGACAAGCGTTAAGTAATTCAGAAATTTAACAATAAAATATTATAATTATCCTTTGTATCATATTACAAGAAAGATTGTAACATACTGTAGTCTTTATTTTCAACAGTTTTATTCTAAACTTCGTGGCCTTTATATTAATTTGATCTTATCTTTCGTTTATTATTTTGGTTCCATGAGAAATTTATTATTCGCCTATATTATACAGAAAGTACTTTATTTGCTAACCATTAAGATTGGATCAGGGAGCCAAATGGAGTGTAAACTTGAGACATGTAAAATGTAATGAGAAATGTAAAAAGTTCTAAAATTATTTCTGTTGTTTCGTTAAAAATTAATTAATACAGTATAAAGGCTATAAAGTTTAAGATAAAGAAGCTGAAAATAATGTTACAGTTTATTTTCTTGTATTCTATGATACATAAAGGATAATTACATTATTATAATTGCATTAAACATACTGTATAATATAGAATTTATGTCCATTAACTTTGTACGAATTATCTGCATTGCTATTCCCACAGCAGAAGTTTCCAATAATGCGATTTCGTCGTTAAGGCTGTGACGGTGACCCTCCTGTGTATCAATACCGTTTTCATTTTCACCGCAATCCCACAGCGCCAGTTTAGTTTGTACTGTAGCTTAGTTTGGAGTTTTGATGCGTGGTATGTGTAGACATCTATAGGTATCTGGATCGTTCGTCAATAGTCTCTGTGTCTCTCCTTTGTATATTTTTTGCTAAATTCATCAATTATTCTAGAATCAACCTGCAATAAAAATAAAATGTTAGTTAGTTATTTTCATAATTGCAGGGCAGTGATGGCAAAATACAGCACGAGTACATGCAACTTTTAAAAGTTCATATCTCAGCAATTCCTCAAAGAAGTTCAGAGTTTGTTACTGTACATATTGTAATTTGTGGAAGATAGGTGCCATACAGTATAGTTTGGTATAAGTTGGATGCTGTTGTGTTGAAGTTGGGTGTAGTTGGTGAAAGTTGGGTGTAGTTGGGTGGTAGTTGGGTGAAAGTTGGGTGTAGTTGGGTGAAAGTTGGGTGTAGTTGGGTGTAGTTGGGTGTAGTTGGGTGTAGTTGGGTGAAAGTTGGGTGTAGTTGGGTGATTAGGCTGACCCGACGCAGTATAGTCTTGTGGTAATTAGACACTTGCGTTCTGTATATTGTGGTAATTAGATGCCATTGTAAAATAATATTGTGGTAATTAGATGCTGTGTAGTCTTGTGGTAAATAGACACTTGAGTTCTGTATATTGTGGTAATTAGATGCCATTGTAAAATAACATTGTGGTAATTAGATGCCTGAATCGAATTGTTGGGGTAGATTGTGGTAGTTTGTGGTAGGTTGGGGTAGGTTGGGGTAATTAGTAGGACCGACAGGGAAAGGAGCAGGTTGGTGTGGCAGGATAATGGATAGAATAATGTAGTACGTATAACTGTATATCATAACATATGTATAACTGTATTACGTATTATTTACCTACATTAAGTGTCCAGTTACTGCTGTATTGTACGATATGACAGTATTTTACAAAGATTAAAGCTGTAAAGAGGCCTGGCCTCTATCCTAGAACCTAGAGCAAGAGTCCATCAATTGTATTATATTCTTAAGTACATTCCTGCATTCTTTCATTATTACGTCAGTCACTGCAAACATCACTCATAGCGTCATAGGTAAGTGTGTTAGAGTCTGAGAGTACATGTAGAGCTACCGGCATACTGCTAATATTTAAATGTAAACTACTAAGTTACATTGATCGCTTGTTGATTTAGTGCATTTAATACTGGCCAATCACACAACAACCAATCAAACAGAACATCCCATACAGCCATAACAACTTAAAGCATTTATAAAACAGGCAATATCCCAATATCATTGGATGTTCACAAAATGATCGCTTGGGTTTTTACTCTCATGTTCATTTCACCCCCACCAAATCTATTTAGAGGCCTTCAAGTAGCATCACAAATACTGAAACGAGCTGTCAAAACGCTTTAGTTAGAGGCATTCTTGCTGCATTATAAATACCAGCATGTTAAATACTGAAAAAGAGCTACTAAAACTGTTCAGAGTCCTTTGTGCAGCATGATAAATGCTGAAAAGTGCAGTTGAAATTGTTCAGAGGGTTTCATGTATCATGAGAAAAACTGAAAAGAACTGATAAAACTGCCCAGGGCACTGGGGCACAGGAGCCTTCGCACAGTTTGAAAAATACATAAAAGATCTCTCAAAGCTGCTCAGAGGCCTTCGTGCAGTATGATAAATGCTGAAAAGGGCTGTTAAAACTGCTAAAAGGCCTTCATGCAGCAGGAGAAATACTGAAAAGAGCTGATAAAACTGTCCAGAACTCCAGAGTCCTTCGTGCATCACGATAAATGCTGAAAAGGGCTGTTAAAACTGCTAAAAGGCCTTCATGCAGCATGAGAAATACTGAAAAGAGCTGATAAAACTGTTCAGAGTCCTTCATGCAGCATGATAAATGCTGAAAATAACATTTGAAGTCGTTCAGAGGGCTTTGTGCAATATGAGAATGCCGAAAATAGCTGTTGAAACTGTTCAGCTGCCTTCGTGCAGCATGATAAATGCTGAAAAGGGCTGTTGAAACTGCTAAAAGGCCTTCATGCAGCATGATAAATACTGAAAAGAGCTGATGCAACTGTTCAGAGTCCTTCGTGCATCACGATAAATGCTGAAAAGGGCTGTTAAAACTGCTAAAAGGCCTTCATGCAGCATGATAAATACTGAAAAGAGCTGATAAAACTGTTCAGAGTCCTTCATGCAGCATGATAAATGCTGAAAATAACATTTGAAGTCGTTCAGAGGGCTTTGTGCAATATGAGAATGCCGAAAATAGCTGTTGAAACTGTTCAGCTGCCTTCCTGCAGCATGATAAATGCTGAAAAGGGCTGTTGAAACTGCTAAAAGGCCTTCATGTAGCATGATAAATACTGAAAAGAGCTGATGCAACTGTTCAGAGTCCTCAATGCAGCATGATAAATGCTGAAAATAGCTGTTGAAACTGTTCAGAGGCCTTCATGCAGCATGATAAATGCTGAAAATGGCTGTTGAAACTGCTAAAAGGCCTTCATGCAGCATGAGAAATACTGAAAAGAACTGATAAAACTGTTCAGAGTCCTTCATGCAGCATGATAAATGCTGAAAATAACATTTGAAGTTGTTCAGAGGGCTTTGTGGAATATGAGAATGCCGAAAATAGCAGTTGAAACTGTTCAGATACCTTCGTGCAGCATGATAAATGCTGAAAAGAGCTGTTGGAACTGCTAAAAGGCATTCATGCAGCATGATAAATACTGAAATGAGCTGATAAAACTGTTCAGAGTCCTCAAGACAGCATGATAAATGTTGAAAATAACATTTGAAGTTGTTCAGAGGACTTCGTGCAGTATGAGAATGCCGAAAATAGCAGTCTAATCTGTCAGTCTGTTTAAGAGGCCTTCGTGCAGCATGAGAAATACTGAAAAGAGCTGATAAAACTGTTCAGAGTCCTTCATGCAGCATGATAAATGCTGAAAATAACATTTGAAGTCGTTCAGAGGGCTTTGTGCAATATGAGAATGCCGAAAATAGCTGTTGAAACTGTTCAGCTGCCTTCGTGCAGCATGATAAATGCTGAAAAGGGCTGTTGAAACTGCTAAAAGGCCTTCATGCAGCATGATAAATACTGAAAAGAGCTGATGCAACTGTTCAGAGTCCTTCGTGCATCACGATAAATGCTGAAAAGGGCTGTTAAAACTGCTAAAAGGCCTTCATGCAGCATGAGAAATACTGAAAAGAGCTGATAAAACTGTTCAGAGTCCTTCATGCAGCATGATAAATGCTGAAAATAACATTTGAAGTCGTTCAGAGGGCTTTGTGCAATATGAGAATGCCGAAAATAGCTGTTGAAACTGTTCAGCTGCCTTCCTGCAGCATGATAAATGCTGAAAAGGGCTGTTGAAACTGCTAAAAGGCCTTCATGTAGCATGATAAATACTGAAAAGAGCTGATGCAACTGTTCAGAGTCCTCAATGCAGCATGATAAATGCTGAAAATAGCTGTTGAAACTGTTCAGAGGCCTTCATGCAGCATGATAAATGCTGAAAATGGCTGTTGAAACTGCTAAAAGGCCTTCATGCAGCATGAGAAATACTGAAAAGAACTGATAAAACTGTTCAGAGTCCTTCATGCAGCATGATAAATGCTGAAAATAACATTTGAAGTTGTTCAGAGGGCTTTGTGGAATATGAGAATGCCGAAAATAGCAGTTGAAACTGTTCAGATACCTTCGTGCAGCATGATAAATGCTGAAAAGAGCTGTTGGAACTGCTAAAAGGCATTCATGCAGCATGATAAATACTGAAATGAGCTGATAAAACTGTTCAGAGTCCTCAAGACAGCATGATAAATGTTGAAAATAACATTTGAAGTTGTTCAGAGGACTTCGTGCAGTATGAGAATGCCGAAAATAGCAGTCTAATCTGTCAGTCTGTTTAAGAGGCCTTCGTGCAGCATGAGAAATACTGAAAAGAGCTCATAAAACTGTTCAGAATCCTTCATGCAGCATGATAAATGCTGAAAAGAACAGTTGAAATTGTTCCGACAGTCCGAGGGCTTCGTGCAACATGAGAAATGTTGAAAATAGCTGTTCTGTTAGAACTGTTCAGAGACCTTCATGAGTTCATGCAGCATGGGAAAGGCTGAAAAGAGCTGTCTGGCTGTTGAAACTATTAAAAGGAATTCGTAAAGCATGATAAATGCTGAAATGAGCTGTTTAAATTTGCCAGTAATCTGTCAGTCTGTCAGTATGTATGTATGATGTATCTTTCAGTCTTTGTCAGGTATAACAGTATAAATTATACCTAGTTATACAGTTATAGTATAGGCCTAGTCTATATAGGGTGGCGTGGCGTGGCGTGGCCTAACCCCACACTTCTGTTCTCATCATTACATGTCAATTTTGACATGTATGTCAATTTTAACATGAGAAAAACTTTAAGTATTTATATTAACTAAACGGCAAGGTGAAAAAAATTTCCGCACGGTCAAAAGTTTCTAATTTACTTATAATTTCGATTTTTATATTTAAAAAACACGTCTGGAAATATTTTAACACGTCAGGTAAAAAAATGTCAATATTGACATGTTCATGTCAATTTTGACATGCCCAATCCTGGAGAAACTAGCTCTACATGTCAATATTGACACATGTCAATATTGACAAAGTGCCCGACTGTTTGTCTGATAATCAGATACCTGACATATACCGATACTTGCCTAACAACTCAACCCTACCGGACCTGAAATGAAAAATCATTGTTATCAGGACTGTTACGCGTATCAGCTACGCGTAGTTATAAAATATCTAGTGGGAACTACGCGTAGTTTTAAAACACCTACGCATACAGTCGGGGAGAAGTTCTATTTTCAACTGACAGACTGAGTTGAAATTTAAACTTTATTTTTTAAAATTCAACTTTTTATTAAAATTCAACTTTTGGAGTAGAGTTTAAAATTCAACTTTCTGACTTTTTTAAAATTCAACTTTTGGCGTAGCTTTATTACTGCTTGAGAGATACTGAAATAAGGAATTGGAATCCATTTCTGGTATTCCAGGTATTCCATTGTCTGATTGTGTAATAATTATGACATAAAGCCAGAAAGCGGTCATTTCATACATCTAATAAATTCCCGTAGTACCGGTATTTCAGTATTTCAGCTAATTTGCAAATGTAATCACTTAAAATGTTTTTAAAAAAAGTATTCCCGACGGTGAAAGTTTTTATTCCATCGGTAATGAGGGTTAATTTTTCGAGTTACATCCATAAAAACAATAAAAACACCCCTTCTGTGACGTCTTGGGGCCCTTCTGCGCCTCCTGCCATTTTAGAGTTGAATTTACAACTTAGAAGTTGAATTTAAAAAAAAAAGTTTTAAATTTCAACTCAGTTGAAATTTGAACTTCTCCCCGACTGGCATAGTTGTTAAAAAGGCAGTATGTCTGGCCCTACCGGTAAATGACAGGAATGGAAGTTACAAACTACGCGTAGCTACGCGTAGGCCTACGCGTAGGTCGAAAAGATTTACCCCTAAAATAAGACCATACGGCCTACGGTATATGTTCAATAAACAACCCACAACCATCAAATGCTTTCAACAGTAATGCATCCTATACCTGTATAGGCCTACTCTATATAGAGGAATACCAATACGCTAAGACTACATATTCTTCACTTCATGCGTTGCGGGTGCTAAAATGTGTTACCGGTAATAATGTTTAGAGTTCAAAAATAGTTTACAAAGGAAATAGGCCGATGGTTCTTATCGATTCTCTATGCTTTTTATTGCCTGTGTTCACGATCTAGGGCAAGGATATAGGCCTATTTAATATGTTAAGGGGTTAACACCTTGACAAGGGAAGGGGGAGACTAAATTGTATACCATGATTGGTTGCACTTGTTATTTGACCAAACAATTTGATTATATGCAGTATTTATCAGCTTTCGCTTAACCACTTCATCGGTAGACTGGTAGCTTACTACTGTACAAATATTTAAATAATCCAATGGAAACAAAGATACTTGAATCATGAGACGTGAATTTTAAGTCGACTTTTTATTCATCCTGTGTTTGTATGTGAAAGAGCCGAATATTATTTATTACCAGTGCTGTATGTAGAGATATGAGTTTCCGATTCTGTTATTCCTTGTCTGATAATCAGATACCTGACATATACCGATAGTAGTTCAGTAAGGGAAAATACCCCGAATCGGGGTATAGAAGCAAACCCCCATTCGGGGTTTTGTGATACCCCGATTCGGGGTTCTCCCATAGACATTTTTTCTCCTTCATTTCCGCATATGAAGATTTTAATTCCGCAATTTCGTTTTAACATATTCGAATACACATTGGTGTGTACTACAAATAAGAAAACTTTGGAGTAATAATGAAATCTTCCGGCTTCGATATTGTACCGGAAAATCTAATGTAAATTATACCCCGAATCAGGGTATCCAGGACTCCCTGTACCCCGAATGGGGGCTTGTGATATATTCATACAGCCTGCAGAAGCACCGATTCGGGGTCAGTATTTTCTAGTACACCGATTCAGGAATTCAATTTTCTCGAAAATACACCGAATCGGCTCTTTTTTTCCACTCTGACACCGATTCGGTGTATATTTTCTAGTCGTTTTTTATATTTTTAATGGATTTTCGTGATGTAATTCATATTTTAATTAGTATTAGTGTTATATAAACGAACAAATTAATTAAAATATTTAATATATTTTCGATGCGAGTACATTTGGTGATTTCCTATTGTATTATTGTTTGTTATTATACGTAATTTGTCATCGTCAGTGACAAAGTGGTAGTGTATTAAATGGGCCAAGTTTATAATGTGAGCTATTCCTGGTGGCAGAGCAGTTGCCGCTAATGTGATTTACAGTAGGCTATTACATTTATTTTTTATTATGGCGTAGGCCTACATTGTCTAATATTAGTATTAGTCATCCTGGATTAAGTTGTACACCTAGAGGGGTGGGTTGAGTAGTGTTGTGTGTGTTGGAGTCAGGGGGGGGGGGGGGGGGGGGGGGGGACTGGACGCAAAACCCGACTTGGCGAATTAATATCCCGCCTCAATGTTAAATTATCAATTTAGGGAAAGGAGCAGGTTACAGTGGCACGTTATTTTAACCAAAACAATAAACTAAGCACAATAGAATAGGTTACAGTCTTATTTTTGAGAGTAATCCGCTGTTATTTGCGTCGAATTTACCTTGGAGAGGGATTAATTTTTATTGCGTCCAATGCCCCCCCCCCCCCCCCCCCCCCCCCCTACAGTAGTATGTTAATTCAATACTAAGTAGCTACAGTACATAATACTACCATAGTTCTGTAGTTTTCACGTACTGTATTTAGGTTTCACGTACTGTATTTTATTGTCTATAAATAATATGCAAGCCATTGCAATGTAATGTATTCATCTGTTCATGTATCCATGTATGCCATTGTCATATATCATATATTATAATTCTCGTATTATAATCGTAATAATTATCATAATAATATTATATCTCGACTCATCGTTTAATATGCTAAAACTGGCAGGGTATAAAATATCTGCTTGCGTGTTATTATACGTGCTGGCCAGAACGGGCAAGGTTATTATACGTGCTTGCCCAAACGGGCAAGGTTATTATACGTGCTTGCCAGAACGGGCAAGGTTATTATACGACTATACGTGCTTGCCAGAACAGGCAAGGTTATCATACGTGCTTGCCAGAACGGGCAAAGTTATTATACGTGCTTGCCAGAATGGGGAAGGTTATTATACGTGCTTGCCAGAATGGGCAAGGTTATTATACGTGCTTGCCAGAAGAATCTAAGAAGATTCTATTGAAGAGTCTAACCAGGGCGCATCTCTGCCTTGCGTCATTAAATGGTAGCTAAATGAGTACTGGAAATTCCTCTGGGGAGTATAGCTCTGGGGGTCCGCAATGGAAATAAGTCGTCTGACTTTGTGCGCAATCCCTGGCCTAACGGCCGAAGAAAATGTACTGTATTTTACTTCAGCTTTTTTCCGTCAATATCTAGTTTCCTTTATTGGTTTGGTTAGAAGCACTGCAACTTTAACCAGCTCTTGTCAGTTAATTACGATTAGCTTCGTTTATTGTATTAGTTAAAAGCACCACCCCACCACTGTAACTACAACTTACTATTTTCCCTCAATTTCGAAGTGTAGTTTCATGTATTGTTTTGGTTAAAAAAAGCAGCTACTGTAACCTGCTCCTATCTCTTAATAATGGAATTTTACTGTACTGGTACTAATGTACTGGTACTCCGTGTCGATTAAAAAACATACTTTTTGTTATCATATCCATATTTATAAATCAGTTGATAGACAAATAAGACTGCAATAATAATAATGTAAATGTACAATATAGTGATATACAGTACCTCCCGTACTTCAGTAGTAGGCCCTATCTATCAATATAGTTACTACATTTATATTATGACTGTATGAAACAGTATTGTACTACACAAAATGTAATTTTCGCACTATGAATTCCAGTCTGGCGTGAGTGAAACATCATTTTTCTGGAGGGGCGTAAATAACTCTTATACCCCGATTCGGGGTATACCTAATTTTTCCGCTGCCTGAAGATTTTCTAGTAGAGCACCGATTCGGGGTATAGCTTTCTACTGAAAATCTCGAATCGGTGTCACTATTTTCCACTATGACACCGATTCGGTGTATAGAGCTGTACCCCGATTCGGGGTATTTTCCCTTACTGTAGTTCCAAAATAACTACGCGTTGTTTTAAAACACCTACGCGTAGTTGTTAAAAAGGCAGTAACCAGTAAGTCTGGCCCTACCGGTAAATGACAGGAATGGAAGTTACAAACTACGCGTAGGCCTACGCGTAGGTCGAAAAGATTTACCCGGACTGCAGGATACTATATCTGTGTCAAGGACTAGGCTGCTAGGCCTACTGAAGCAAGGACTGGCACGCACTAAACAGCTAAATCCAGACTTCGCTAGCGAAGGCCATGCTGCCATGTTGTTTATGTTACCGGCTGACCGGCACCGGTAACCAGTCATTAGGCCTAACTGATTAAGTTGAACTGATAAGCTAAACATGCAAAATATTCTGGGGTAAAAATTATGGAGAAATCTATCTATCTAATCGAAAATTTTTAACTCTTTTTAAACATAGGCCCCTACTCCCTATTGAAAAGTTTTACATGCTGACATGTACAGATGTAAGCAGAACACGTTCGGCGCAGGCGTAGCACTCAGGCACTAGAACTTGCGCCGGGAGCTGGCGCAGAAATGTGCTACGCCGGGTAATGGGTAATGAGCCGGCCGGAAGGGTCGGCGCAGAGATGTGAGATGTGCTACGCCGGCGTAGCCGGCGGAGCACTGGCAATGACTGAATGATCAGATGATAGAGATGCTGCGCTCGGCTGCTCGGTTAAGCAGGCGTCGAAATATTCCCGGGTCCCGGCCCGGCCAGGCCACCGGCGTCGTCGCTGCAGAAATTGACCCAGCGCCGGCAGGCCGCGGTCAGCCTAAACACCCAACTACACCCAACTACACCCAACTTTCACCCAACTACACCCAACTACACCCAACTACACCCAACTTTCACCCAACTACACCCAATGTACGCGCTTTTATAGACCTTCAGCAGTTTAACCTGCCGAAATTTATATGTCTTTATTGATAATCTGCCTTTTGTAAGATGATAAGATTTAATACAAAACAAACCAAAAACATTAGCCGAAGCCAGTCCATGCGCGTCCAAATGACCCGTTTATAACACCGGGAGACTGGATTCGTGGGCTTAAATTTATTTGCGGTCAAGCCTACTGTATTATTCGATTGATTACTAATATATAATCTCTGACAAATATTATTCACTTTCGGGAAA